>JAJONR010000747.1:0-139812 GCA_029582245.1 Solanum etuberosum
ATCGCATGAACAAACGCCTACTAAATATAATCCCAAGACCACTGCCTAGTCAGGACTCAGGGTCAAGGAGCTAATAAAATCCAAAAAATTGTCAACACTGTTTACAGGGGAGTTAAAATGCCTACTAAATATACTAACTAGACATCTAGCATTTAGAGTACTTGTAGGAGTTGAAATTCCATCAAAGCATCTGATATTCCTTTCCTTAGAAATACACGAAAAAATTGCTGTTGGGATCATTCTCCAGATCCTTTTGATGGTTTCATCAACTCTCCAGAGTATCCAACTTTCATAGTTATCTTTGATGGAATAGGGCATGACCCAATAGAGGCCAAGCACAAAGAAAATAGATGCCAAATGTCAGCTGTTACTGAGCAATGCAGAAAGAGGTGGTTGACAAATTCATTATTCCGCTTGCAAAAGAAGAATCTATTGTCAAGGATGATAACTTCTCTTTCTGAGATTGTCTTGTGTCGGGCATTTCCTATGGAGTGCTGTCCATGTGAAGCAACTAATTTTTGAAAGGCTGTTTAGTCCTCCAAAGAAGGGAAGCCTTGGAGTAACTGGTACAGTTGCTGCCATGTGACCAGGAGGTCACTGGTTCAAGCCTTGGAAACAGCCTCTGGAAATGCAAGGTAAGGCTGTCTATAATAGGCCCTTGTGGTCGGGCCCTTCCCTGGACCCTGCACATAGCGATAGCTTTAGTGCACCGGGCTGCCCTTTTTTTTGTCTAGTCCTCCAAACAAGTTTCCAAGGCCAAGCTTCAAGAATTCCATTACTGAGAGCATCCTTGTTTGTAACATTCTTTCATAGTGTTAACTCCCTTCTTAGAGTTGCCCAATAGGATCCTATGTTTGGAGGTAGTATCCAGATTGTGTTCTTCCAAAGCCCCAAGGAGGATGAGTAAATCATTGATTTCTCAATCCTGTAGGATTCTTCTGGAAACTGCACTCTGGTTTCATCTTTGTTGCTAGCTATCTGAAGAAGTCTTGGAAAGGAGACCTTCATTGTAGTGTCCCCAAATCATAAATCATCCCAAAATTTGACATTGAGTCCATTGCTAGCTTTGAAGAAACTTCTAGGCTACTAATGTGTTTCCAGACCTAAACTCCATGTGGTTTCACTGCCTCTCTTGGAATACCAGTGGTTTTGAGTATCATATTTGGCAACAATAATGTCATTCTAGTAACCTGCCTCAGGTTGTTTAAACCTCCGTAGCCATTTCATTAGTAATGTGAAGCTTCAAATCTTTGATCCTCAAGCCTTCCTAAGGCTTAGGAAGAGTCACAATTTGCCATTTAACCAAAGGACATTTGTGATTAACTATTTCCTTCCCATAGGAATCTTCTTTTGAGGCTGTCTATTTGTGTTTTATGGCTGAACTTGGCATATGAAATAGAGACAAAATGTAAATGGGGATGCTATCAAGGACACTGTTGATTATGGTGAGTCTACCACCTAGAGACAAGCACCGACTCTCCATGTTGCATGCCTTTTCTCCATTCTTTCTGTAACTCCATTCCATATCTCAACTGATTTGAATTTAGCACCTAATGGTAAATCCGATGTAGGTAGTGGGAAGAGAGCCCATATTGCAGCTGAGTATGTCCGCTGACTCTTCTAAGATAATATACTGGATAACTATTTTTTTCGAGGATATTGATATGTAGACCAGAGATAGACTTAAAAGACCATTCGACTGATCTTGAGATTGTGGACTGTCTGCTCCACAAAAAATCAAAGTATCATCTACATAGAGCAAATGAGAAACAATGATAGTGGTGGAGGGATTCCTGCCAACCTGGAACCCTTGAATCCATTGGAGCTCTTTAACCTTCGCCAGCATTTGAGTGAGCCTCCCTTCCATTGCCAGAATAAACAAAAAGGGGGAGAGAGGGTCTCCCTGCCTGCGACCCTTTTGAGGAGAAAAAACCGCCACACGGATACTATTAACCAGAACGGAGAATTTTACAGTTGAAATACAAAAATATATCCACCTTATACATCTATTTTGTTGTTGATGACAACCTTATACATCTATTTCCGAACGCCCTCTTCTTCAATGTATCAATTAAATAAGCCCAATTTAATTGGTCAAAGGCCATTTCTATGTCCAGCTTGCATAGAAGGCCAGTATCTCCAGTTTTGAGCTTCCAATCAAGAACCTCATTGGCAATCATGGAGGCATCAGGGACTTGCCTATTTTTCATGAAAGCACTTTGCTGTCCAGAAATCAATTTTGTCACCACTTTTGTCAATCTTTCAGCTAGAACTTTAGTCACTAGCTTGTACACACTGCCTATTAAGCTGATGAGTTTAAGATCTCTCAGCTCCACAACTCCGTTCTTCTTTGGGATGAGAGCAATGAAAGAAGCATTGCCGGACCTTACCATCTGACAGTTTGTGGATAAAGTTGAAAGCACGCATCATGTCATCCTTGATGAAACTCCAGGATTTCTGAAAGAAGGCCATGGTGAACCCATCAGGGCCTGGGGTGGGGCTGTTTGGGACACAAGTAGGGGTGTTCACGACAACAACATACCTCGTGTAATCCACAAAGTGGGGTCGGGGAGGGTAAAGTGTACGCAGACCTTACCACTACCTTAGAGGTAGAGAGTCTGTTTCTGATAGACTAAACCAATTAACCAAATCGATTAAATAAACTGATTTTTATTTGGGTTTGACTTGGTTTTTCATTTTTAAAAACCGATAATATTTGGTTTATTTGTTCAAAAAAATCGAAGAAATACCCGAACCGAACCAACAAATATATACATATTTTTATAATTATATATACATAATATTATTTTTATGAACAATTCTATCTTATATATGTTTTCATCAAAATTTACTTATAATTTAGTAATATTTAAGTAAAAAAATAACAAAAGACTTGATAATCCTCAAAGTTGGCCTAATCATCCCAGCCCCCAAGTCATTTTGATTTTCCTCTGTCTCCTTTGTTCTCTGTCTCAAACTTAGAGTTGTGGTAATCTTGTGTAGTGGCAAGTTG
Organism: Solanum etuberosum; assembly: GCA_029582245.1. Classification (NCBI taxonomy): domain Eukaryota; kingdom Viridiplantae; phylum Streptophyta; class Magnoliopsida; order Solanales; family Solanaceae; genus Solanum; species Solanum etuberosum. The sequence continues at coordinate 3,014 of JAJONR010000747.1, forward strand.
CTGTTATTTGTTGCATAAGTTTTTGTTTTTAATCTCATTTGATTAATATTATTTTCTCTTACAGGATTTAGCAGAGTGAGGATATGAATTATATTATGTCGGTAAATGTAATTGCATACTTTGTTCTTGTTTAACCATACAAGATCAATCCCCTCCAAGGTTTGCAGGGCCATAACGAGTAGCTTGTGGGTTGTTTGGTTATCCTTTGTTTGCTAACTAATTTTATTTTCGTGTATGATTCATAGTAATGTCCTTCTGGTTCCTTAGCTTTTGTGTGAACATAAAATCTGGGGTACCCATAACTGTATAAGAGTTCCACCAATCTTTCAGCATATCTATGAAACCATCAGATTGTAACCACATGTTCTCGAATTTAAAATATGAGGGTGATGCTACCCGATCCCCACTTTCCAGAATAATTGGCTTATGATCCGAGAACACCATGGGCATGGTATGCTGCTTAATGTCTTTGAACATTTCACTCCATTCAGGGGAGATTAAAACTCTGTCAATTCTTGAGGCTTGGGAAAGCTCCTCCACTCTTGACCAGGTCTACTGTGCTCCTTGTAGTAGAGGGTCAAATGTCAATCAACTCCAAATCTAGGATGATGTTTGAGAAACCCCTCATGGCATGTTATTACCAATCTTTGAGAAAAGGGAAGGGGAAAAAGAGAAGAAGGTACAATGTATGTTGTTAAGCTAGTTAGGATACTCTTACCAAAGTTCGATTTCCCAGGATGTTAGAGGCAGCGATTTTTTCATCTGATAGTCTCGTATTGTATACCTGAATGATATGATTACAATTGAAACATCCTTATGGCTTCCTCCTATGGGCAATTCCAACTATGAAGTAGGAAGTATAATAGGAAATATACGAGCAGTCATCAGTCCCTGATCTTTCCTACAGGGGATAGTTAACCATTTCATAAGCTTCTTTTCAGTGCCAAGTTAGCTTTGGGTCGTTCCAGCACCCATCTTTATGCAAATTATTTACATACTCTTCAATTCTGGATTTTGGTTCTCTCATTAACATTTTCCCTTTTTCATTGTCATGCTTTCTTTGAAAAGGGATATTGCTTATATCGGCTTAATAAATTGGAGGAGGCTTTAGAGTCCTTGAAGGGGCAAGAAGGAAGTACTGAGTCAATGCTGTTGGAATCTCAGATTTTGTATCGTTTAGGAAAGATGGGTGCATCTGTCGATATTTATCAAAAGCTCCCGAAGTCTACTATAGATTCCTTGGAGATAAATCTTGTTGCTGGTCTGGTTTCTGCTGGAAGGTCTTCTGAAGTGCAAGGAACCTTGGATTCACTGAGAGTTAAAGCAACTAGCAGTTTTGAATTGGCTTACAATACTGCCTGCTCTTTAATTGAAAGGGAGAAATACAAAGATGCAGAACACCTGTTATTGTCAGCTCGAAGGCAAGTTTGACTCTAATAAGCTCTTCATAACATCATGAAAAAATTAGATTCAGTTAGTCCTGACTTGCTTTATTTGTATGATATTTATCCATTTTCTTAACACTTGATGATGCACAATCTATGACTAGTAAAAAAGCATCAGATATTTCCTCGCTTGGAAGTTATTTTGGAGGGTTTAAGTTGGCATCAAGATGTACTTACTTTAGCAATTGATATATTCTTGTCTCTATGAACTTAAGGAGAATCTTAAGCATCTTTTATTTTCTTATTTGGGTTTAACTTTTTGTGTTTAACTATTTGTTGGTTTGTTAACCCTTTAGTAATGATGGACTAACAATTTAGAACTAGTTTAATTGAAAAGATGTGCCATTACAGTCAAAAGTGCTTGTATGTTGGGGGTTAAAATGTCTGCAAAGCTGCATATCTTCTTATTTGTTGTATGTAAAATGGAGTTTACGGTTCTTTATACAAGAAAGAAAGATTTTTTTTTAGCCATTTCAATTTTCAGGATCATGCAAATAATGCTTCGTCTTTGATTGGTTATAATTGTTACTTGCCTTTTTATTTCAAGTCTTAATGTCTTCTCTTTGATTTGGTTTGGTTTGGGGGGGGGGAGGGGGGGCAGTATTAAATAGGGGGGCATGTTTATATGAGGCTGTAAATTATAAGTTGCATTTTGTAGGTTGATTTCCTCTTTAGATCTTGTAGACAATTGAATGCAGTTTAATATTTGATGCCAGAGATCATAGGATAAACTGGAATATCTATTTATGAGATGTCACAAGGGACAAACTGCATTCTGGTCTATTCATTTGGAACAATCGTATAATGATATTTTCTCTTCCTTTATCTTTTTAAACTTTATGCACTTTTAGAAGTGTCAAATCAAATGTGGTAAATCTTCCACTTCTTTGCAATTCTGTGTGAAACTTCCAGTTTTTGCTTGAATGAAATGAAAATATAAAAGAAAGATGAATATCTTATTGTGGACAATGGAATTACAGAATTGGTCAGGAAACACTAATGGAAGAGAATTTAGCTGATGATGATGTTGAAATTGAATTGGCACCTATAGCTGTTCAAATTGCATATGTACAACAGGTAAATTATCTTATGACATGAGTTTGAGTAGTCTTCTTTTGCTTTGATAAGTTGCAATGATGCAAGTTGTTTTTTTTTATATCTCCAGATTCTAGGGAACACCCAAGAAGCCGTTGCATCTTATACTGATCTTGTCAAAAGAAATTTGGCCGACGAGTCTTCACTTGCGGTGGCAGTAAATAATCTCATTTCTTTAAAGGGTCCTAAAGATGTCTCTGATGGCCTAAGGAAACTTGATAAGCTAATAGAGAAAAGTGATGGACCAGAGAAGTTCCAGCTTGCTCGTGGACTGGACTTGAAGCTCTCACAGAGGCAAAGGGAAGCAATATATACCAATAGGGTGCTGCTGCTACTTCATTCTAATAAGATGGATCAGGTATATTATCTGTAAGATTTACATCTGTTTGCAATGGTTCTCCTTTGAACATTTGATGCATTAGAAACACGGGGGGGGGGCATTAATAGACATCCAACTGCTACTGTTTATTCCCCAAGTCTTTTTCCAATGTTTATTTTTGTCATTGGATTGTTACAGGCTAGAGAACTTGTTGGCGCTCTACCTGGGATGTTCCCTGGTAGCTTGATGCCTGTACTTCTTCAAGCTGCTGTACATGTGAGAGAGAACAAGGCTGCTAAAGCTGAAGAAATACTTGGACAGTATGCAGATAAGTTTCCTGACAGGTCCAAGGTTATCCTGCTTGCAAGGGCTCAGGTTGCTGCAGCTGCTGGCCATCCGCAGATTGCAGCTGATTCCTTGGCGAAAATACCTGACATTCAACACAAGCCTGCAACTGTTGCCACTATTGTCTCTCTCAAGGAACGGGCTGGAGATACTGATGGTGCCGATGCTGTGTTTGATTCCGCAATCAAGTGGTGGTCAAATGCCATGACTGAAGACAATAAGCTCAATACCATCATGCTGGAGGGTGCTGCTTTCAAGCTCAGGCATGGAAGGAAAGAGGAGGCAGCACGCCTTTATGAGCAGCTAGTGAAAAGCCATGGAAGTATTGAAGCTTTAGTTGGATTAATCCAGACTGCAGCCCATGCTGACATTGAGAAAGCAGAAGCTTATGAGAAGCAGTTAAAACCACTACCTGGTTTGAAAGCAATAGACGTCGACAGTTTGGAGAAAACTTCTGGTGCCAAGCAAGCCGAGAAAGGTCCAAATGCTGGTGGCACTGAAACATACGAAGCGAAGAGTAAGGATAAGGCGAAGAAAAAGAGGAAGAGAAAGCCAAAATATCCAAAGGGCTTTGACCCAGCTAATCCAGGACCTCCACCTGATCCAGAGAGGTGGCTTCCCAAGAGGGAGAGGTCTAGTTACAGACCAAAGAGAAAGGATAAGAGAGCAGCTCAAATTAGAGGTTCTCAAGGTGCAGTGGCTAAAGAGGCAGCGAGCAGTAGTAGTGATACGAAGTCAAACCAGCCAGCTAATCCAAAAGGAGCCTCTCAGAATGCAGTGCAATCAAAGGCTTCATCCAAATCTTCCAGGAAGAAATCGAGGAAGTAATCCAACAACAGATAACCGATGTTTCTTTGTTATTGTTTCCGTGGATTCTTTTCGCCTGCTTCATTTAGCACTTCTGTTGTACAACATGAGTTGGTCTCTGAGATGTCCATTTATCTATTGTTTACTTTTTCATACACAAGGTTGTAGGGCAGGCATCTGAAGTTAACTTTAATCACTTTTGGAAAAGCCTCATTTACCGAGTTCTCTTAGGTCTAAACTATTAGGATTTTGGGCATCAATGGATGGATGAGCTCTATTTTTTATTTATACTTTTTGCTGTCTGATCTGCTCGGAACACGTATTATTCCCTGTGCAAGGAAGTCAATTAACTAGAGAACTATTTAATTCACAAGATATTTTGTTATGTAATTTTCATTACCAAGTGGAACTACAAAGTTGTGTTTTCTTTCGATGATAAAAATTTATTAAATATGTATTTTATGCTTGCTTGTAACATCAAAGTACCAAATTTTGTTCAGGTATCGAGAATCAATCATATTAGCATGACAACTAAAACCCAGCCCCTCCTATCATGACAGTTTTCATGGACATATGAAAACACTACGTCTGACTTCCCATAGAGGTTGAATATAATTCTACAATAACTAGATCACCAACAAATTTTTAAAAAAATTCATAATGTGTAATTAGGATCATCTTGGTTATGAGGTCAATAAACTAATGACTTGGGGACTCAATTTTAAAAAAAGGTGAAATACTGTAGTATACTAAAAATGAGTAGTTTTTTTTTAAAACGAAATCTAAAAGATCATTCTACAATTAGTATTTTGTTATGCTCCTTGCTGTGCCCGTAGGGAAGTTACCACACATTTTTATGTTGTTCTCCTCATGGTCAAAATTATCACATGAACTTTGACTTCTTTGCATTTGGTTCCTTCTTTGTTTTTTTCCCTTTTCCTGGGAGGAGAGGGTGGGTTTTCCTGGAGCTTTTCAATCTATTGATGGCAACACAAGTTCTAGTAGCACATTCGATAAAATATTTCATTTGCTTTTATCAAAAAGTGTGGTCAATTGATACTTAATATGTGATCTTTAGATTTTAGATGTTAGATAAGTCAAAAAATAGTCATCAATTTCAGATATTTGTGTTCCAATCCAAACAAAACATGTGTGTAGATATTGAAATTTTGTGGGACTCTACAAGATGTGTTCGATTCATTTTAGGTTTCTTAGAGCTACTTAACCTTAAATCCTATTTCATGCCTATATAAAGAGTCCCTTGAAAAGACATCTCGAATATTTCACAGTTTCATTGAATCATAAAAAGATCAAATCCAAATTATCCTAGTTCGAGAATAACGTTACTAAGAGAGAGAAGAATCAAGGGAGGAACAAATTTGTACCCACAAAGTTTATCAATAATATTCATGTTTCTTCATATTTTATTTGTGATTGCAATTTATTTTCTATCACCTTTGAAATTTGTTTTTAGTAAGATGATCAACTAATAAGGGATTGAGAGAGTATTGCAATGGAAAAGAATAAAAAAAATATTCTTAAAATACACAAAATCGAACAAAAATACCCCACATTAACAGTTTGGTTTTAAAAATACACTTATTGTCAATACTTTGATCTAAAAATATACATATTGTTACTTTTGGGTAAAAAGTGTCTCTTTTCCGAATACACATATTGTTTCTTTTTCCTTTTAAACACATTATTTTCCTAATTAATATGACATATATATATAAAAGATCATAGTAACCTTATCACTAATTTTTGTTTAGATAATAGTTACAAAAATTCTAATAAAATAGAAAATATTATTACTTTTTAATCTTTCTTTCTTGAAATAAAATAAACATTTCCTAAATATTCATGGATTTTAAAGTTAATATAAAAAAATGATCAACAATAACTCCATCGATGATATTTTGTTTATTTGAAGCAATGTAATAAATTTTATATTTTATGACATTATTGTTGAACTTGAAAACCAATGATCATACTAGCAAATGTGTATCCTTCTTCAATTTGAAAATAATGAGAAATTAAAAAATTTCTTGTTTTATTATGAAAACGAATTTATCGTTATTCAAATGAAAAATAATGATAGATCATTATGATCTTTTATATGAAAATTAATGATGAATTATAATATTTTATTAGAAAAAGAATGTGTAAATAAAAAAACAATATATTTACTAGGAAAAGACATTTTAATCCAAAAATAGAAAAAAAAGATATTTTTGGACAAAATTATTAGGGGCCTGTTTGAACCAAAACATTGACCAGAAAAAGAAGAAATAATTTTGAACTAAGATAGACATTTTTACTGACCGTTTTTCCGGTCTGTTCCAGCGTATATACGACAACGTCTTAGTTTTAAAAGAAGAAAATTCCCAACTCATACACAGAATCTTCCCATTACACAGAATCTTAAACCTAAGCAGAGCAAAAGTTTCATTTGCAAGAAGTACCATATCAACTTTCTGGCGATGATGCTTTTGCACCGCCATCAATTCCGACATTGAAGCTGCTCTTCAGGTCATTTCAATTCTCATTGCTCTTCTATTTACTTCTTTTTTGTCATAGAAAGCCTAAAATATCTACAAATTTATTTCCTACTACTACTATTTGAACATTTGAAGGCATTTGGGGCAGTAGAAAGCAGATACAACTTTGAAAGAAAAAAATAGAGCGTCTTCTGTGAGGATCAGTGCGGATATTCGAAGAATAAAGGCTAGATTAATTAAGGAGGTTCCCAAATTGCAAAGATTGGCAGTGAAGAAGGTGTGTTCACTTCGTTTTTAGTTGATTTACTTTTCTAAATATATAATCTCCAAAGTTGGTACATTGTCCATTTTGTTATCCTTCATAATTTGGTCAATTGTGCCTGACTCATGCGTTCTTGAAGAGGTTAATTACATGTTTTGGGGCTAAAATTTTATTTTTCAAATGTTCAGTATGTTGTCACACAATGTAGAGCTAGGGCTATGACACGTCTAGGATATATAGAAAGAAAACATTATTGACAAAATTTGGTTGATATGAGGATAATTCCTTGCTCGGGTCCTCTGGATATCTGCACATTCCCAATCATTTTAGGTCTATGGCATCGAGAGCTAATTTCCACGTTGACTCGATTTGTCTTGCTTATCGACTCAGAATTTTTCTCCAAAAAAGGAATTGACTCGAAACTATGGATACTAGGATTTTCCACAAAAAGTAAGGTACCTTTTGTTTGTACTCATCGCCAATTAACTACCAATACCTCGGTCACGATCCCAGTTTTTATGGGTCACAAATGATGATACGAGTTTGTATGCATCGTCAAATTACTAGTGCAAAACAAGCGCATCTGAGTACTGATGATTCTCGAATGATCAAATAAGTCTTTGATTTTATTAGCGTTAATCAGTTCAATAATTGACTATGGTCTTTCTCTATGTTTGCCACATATTCGATCAAATAATCTTCACTTGAGACATAATTTTTACCAATATAATTCCTTTTTGTCTCCTTTTACACACATTTTTCTTTTCAATCTCATTAAGTTTAACATATGTCACTCTAACAAGATTATAGTTAACCAGCTGTAACTAAACATAATTGTCTGCATTTGTGGGGAAAAGGCTATATATACTCAACTCCAGGATGGTGCAAGTTGCCTATAATTGGCTGCTATATCAGAAACTTATTGTCCCATTACTGCAACAACTTCAAGTATTACTGCTTCACTCTTACCCAAAAATAAGAGAATTTACAGCAACGTCCCCTCATTAATCTAGTCTAGCTAACTACCTCGAGCCGCAAATCGTCTAGAGCTACACCTCAGTTTTAATTTTTATCAGCCTACATTATGTTCTTTTACTTGGGATATAAAGGCTCTCAGTTATTTTCTACTCAAGCTTGAAACAATGTACTGTGTACCACAAGATGAATTACATGGAAAAGTTCTTTTCTTGAAGTAGAACCAAAGAAGAGTTTGTATATTTCAAATTCTAATCAGCTTGAATGAACTTAAACATTTTATTTTAGCTATAAAGAGGGGTTTATGAGTTATGAGTATATTTTCCTATCAGAGGAGGGTTATGAATGCTGATATGAAAAGTACGATGTGGTTAAGTCCCTTAAGAACTTCATATGTTAATCAATTAGTTTGAATTTGCGTTGGGATTTCGTTGTCGTTTATTATGTTGCTTATCTTGAAAACAACATTTCTATCTTTGAGGTAGGTGTAAGGTCTGCATACACTCTACCCTCTACAAACCCCACTTTGTTGGACTACACTGGGTATGTTAATGTTGTTGTTATCATTCTTGCTTACTTTACCTTTAGCTTCGTGAAGGGTAACTTTCTATATTTTTTATCAGTATTGAAGGGTTGTTACTTGTTAGCTGGACAAAAATAGTACGATAACCTTAGAGTATGTGTAACAAACTAATTGACAGAAACGGTAATTGGGACACTATTTTCTGATTTTCTATTAATTTGAGAAACACCAACTACAAAGAAGGAAAAATAACCAATCTAACTAATGAAGTTGTAATGAATTGAAGGTAAGAAAGGGAATAGGGATTTGAACTGTGAAATTGGGGAAGTAGCTGATAAGAAAAGGAAAGTAGCAAGAGAAATATCTAGAAAGAGGTCAGTGGTAGAATACACGTGGAGGAAGCTGAAGTTAGTAGAGGTACATGTGGGTAACATGGAGGCATACACGTGGAGGAAGTTGAAGTTAGTAGAGGCACGTGTGGGTAACATGGAGGCATACATCAAACGGTTCATAATCGAGCACAACTGATGTGATCAACGGTCCTAGTTAGCCTAGCGGTTAATGGAATCTGTTATAACAGATATCAGCTGGAGCAAGGGAACCTAACAAATTATTCTCTCCTCTCTCCTTATTCTCTTCTCTATTCCCTTCTTCTTCCTGATTTCTTCTTCTCTAAAACTGCAGGTAACTGCCATGGATGAGCTGTTCTAAGCTTCCACCGTAACAATCCCAAAAATAACACAACCAAACAAAATCCAATTATAGCAATCCTAACATTAAAAAAAACATCAAAAGAACCCTAGGGGGAGCACCCCCAACTAAGAATGGTACTGTGTCCTCACAGTACAACATGAAAGCATAAAGAGAATACGAGGGGCTCCCTGGACTGCATCACTCGTTGTCCTCACTCTCGGTAGCCTCACTGTCATCAACATCATCATCCTCAGAACACTATGCCGGAACATCTTTACTCTCATCCGGTCTCGATGAGGAAAGAAGATCATTAGCCTTAGGGACCTTTCACAACCCTTTCACCCCCTTCCACACCCGGGTGAAAATTTTATCTCTTTTCTTCTCTCTTCTTCATCTTTTCGTGGGAGCGACTCAACTCACCATGTGATTTAGCAAGATCAATGTACACCTTCTCCAACCTCGATAGATGAGCTTTTTGCTTCCTTTGATCCTCCAAGAAAACATCAAACACCTATTGTGGGACAAAGAATTAGGTGCCGCAGATGTCTCACCCGGCCCTTGAGGCAGCTTGTTCACCAACTCTCGGACTACCCTCAACTCTTCGGCCAATGACTCAAATGGTCCCACCGCCGATGGTCTAGAAGAGCCAGCCTCAATACTCAACGCCTTCCCTGAATTCATCTCCCGCTTCTTGCTTTTGGTGGCATTCCCTTCACCTCGCTTCTTTAAAGGAAAGATTGGGATTTTTGGGCTTATCCAATTGTCGCCCGAATACTCCTCAACTTCAGCCCGCTTGCACAGCTCAGTTATCAAAGAAGGAAGCATGAGAGAGGGGCAGTCATGAAGTTTGAACTCATAGAATTCATTGATGTTAAGAAGTCCTACATCGGTAGATGGATGCGAAATTGTTCTCCTTATATGGACTTAGACAAACCTCCCCTCATGAGCTAGCTTTTGGGATTGAGTTAGGCCCATGTGCCATATCTTTACATAATTGATAAATGGTGGACAAGGGCAGGAAGATACCCTTGGATCACAGGGAGATTTAGATGGTAGAGACGTGGCTGAGGTTGGTGGCCACCCAATTGTGGAGCCTAATAATGATGGGGAAGTTCGGGGGGAAGAGGCTGCTATGGCTAGTTATACAGATTGATTAAATAGAGAGCATGCTGAGTTGGATTCGACAGTTAAGCCTGTAATTTCTAGGGTTCGAGATAGAATTAGGATTAATATAGGGGGAGCGATATCAAGAGTTGAGATTAGAGGTATTAGGAGGGACTCAGTGGGTGAGCTTGATCAGATTAGGAGTTTAGTTACAGAGCTTGAAGCTTAAGGAGCTTCAGCTGACCACACATGATACAAATACTAATGGTGGTTATAATAATGTTGGTAGGATTACTGCTATTCCTAGTGGTGCTGTTAATTCTTATAGTCAACCACGATAAATTGATAATGATGTGATGAATAGTAGGACTTTAGTGCGAGCGAATTTAGAGGTGGGTTTGGTGGGGCACCCTTGATTGAGACCATTCCAGTGACCAAGGGTTGCAGTTGTGGAAAATAATAATGTAGTTGTTATATTTGTGGAGAAGAAGAAGGGGACCCCGAAGGCCAATCAGTATTACACTAATTCCGATTTCTTACTTGGGAAGGATAGATTGCCTCCGGAAAGCCCTTCGCAGTTCTTACAAGATCAAGCAAAAAATAATGCTTACAATATGATATGAACCTTCATTGCTCGTGTGGCAGTTTGTGTCCTTTGCGAGTGGCATCTTTCACCATTTTGTTTTGTGGGTGGCAAATTTAACATATAGTGATTTCTTTTACACACACGTAGGTGTCGTGGCACCCCCACCAACACACAAAGATCCGCCCCTGGCTCAAAGCAACAATACTTTAATAATAGTAACTTTTAATATTTAGTTCATACCAAACACATAATTCATCTCGGCTACTCATGTGCTCAAAGCAACACTAGTTTAATAATAGTAATTTTTAATTTTTAATTCGTAGCAAACACTTAATTCATCTCGGCAACTCATCTGCTCAAAGTACCTCTAGTTTAATAATAGTAACTTCAAATATTTAATTTGTATTAAACACATAATTCATCTCGGCTACTCATGTGCTCAAAGAAATACTAGTTTAATATAGTTACATTTAATATTTTATTCGTACCAAATGCATAATTCATCTTGGCAACTCATGTGCTCAAAGCATCATTTGTTTAAGACATAATACATAAACATGACCCTTAACTTGACATCAATTGGCAACTATGATCCTTGCTAGTGCACAAGTAGGCACTTTAACTATCACAAATTTCAACAATTAAACACTCGAATATCGCAGGCAAAGTGCGTGATATACAAATGCTTCTACGTGGCTGTCAACTAATTAAAATAAATACACGTGGATTCTTCAATTAAAAAGTGAATAAAAACAAAATAAATACAATAGTTAAATACAATAGTGAAAGTGAAAAGAACTAATTCACTAAGAACACAACGTTTTCCTCTTTCTTCTCTAAGAACCCTAACCCTAAGTTTCTACGTTTCATCCTTCGAATCAAAGGTAAAATTGTTCAAGACTTGTGCTGAAATTTCACGTACTTGGATGTCTATCTATTCTTCTTCCTCAATTTAGTCGAGGTATGTTTAGTTTCCCCTTTTGAAATTTCTTTTTTGATAATTTTATATAAAAATTATGATTTTTTACCACAACAAAAATGCAGAAGTGAGCGTACCCTAAGGCTCAACTGTAAATCTGCTCTTTTTTTCACAATATTGAACCATATGGGTCATTTTATTATTGTTTTTCAGCATGGAGGTCGCTTTTATAAAGGTCAATATGTTTTGAAATTGGATAATATTATATTTGACATAGACAAGGACCACTTCTCTTTGACCGAAATGAAATCTGATGCAAAAGATGTTGGGTATGATGAAATTGAAGCTTTTTATGTTGAAGACCCTACTACCCTAAGAAATCTTCATTAAAACACTTTTTCCACAATGACAAAAATAATTTGATGCCATTTCAATGAGCAGAAAATTGTGAAGAAAGAGAGGAAGATGGCAATAACTGTTGAAATTAGAAGGAAGAGAATAAAGTGGGATTTTGATTTAAAAAATAGACATATATAAAAGAGATTCATTAAGGTAGAATTGTCATTTAAGCGATTTTTTTTACCGCTGGGACTTTATTTTTACCACTGACGCGCCTAATTGAAGTATGTTTCATGCACTTTGTCATGTAGGATTCGCGTGTTTAATTGTTAAATTTTTGAATAGTTGAAGTGCCAACTTGTGCACTGGCAAAGTTGTCACGACCCAAATTTACAAGTCGTGATGGCACCTATGTTCCCAACCGATAGGTAAGCAAACACAATAATTTTACCAATTTAACTAAATAATGAGGTGAAAAAGATAAACAACGAGTAAAATATCTCCAACATTAAGTCCTTCATATATACGAAATACGAAAAGCTAAAATACCACCCCCAAGAATTGATGTCATAAGTACAAGAGCTTCTAAGATACGGTGCAAGTTTGAAACTAAAATTACAAGCCTAAACATAAGACATATCCTGTCTGAATACAAAAGCAACAAAATAAATAATAAAATAGAGGGAGGTATGGGCTACATCCAAGCAGCTCACCACAACTCCAAGATACTCCAAGCTCGGACTCAAAAAGCTCCACGAGATGTGTTCGTATGCGGAATCGAATCTGCACCACAAAGAGTGCAACACGTGTAGTATGAGTACGAAATCACTTGTGCCCAGTATATCTCATAGACCGACAACGAAGAAGTAGTGACAGAAGTTCATATAAGAAAATCATCTTTTACTTATTCAAATCTATGTTATACTTACCAGTCAGGTTTCATCAAATATAGATAATCAAATATCACGCAATGTCCAACCACCAATAAAACACATAATCAACAAGAATGAGGGATGCAATGAGATGAAATGCATTGTGACACCATGAAATGATATGCCTCAGATGCCAAATACTCTCTCAACCATATATACATGATACTCCTCGGAAAAACATCGAGAGTTCATGACCCATGGGGGACTCGCGAGGTCCATATACCGACACTGACGATCTCCACGTGTCTGTGCGGACGATCTCAACGCACTATCATAAAATCAAACAATTTCCGCACGGACGATCTCCACGTGCCCAAATTATAATCTTAACATCTCACAATCCCCAGCATAGACGATCTCCACGTGCCCAACTTATACTCAATCTCATGTCAATGCATGTGCACAATATGATTTCAATAAAAGGGGATGACGATGCATCTCAATCAATCAAAGATCGACATGATATATAACCACCTCAACTATAATAAATATACGAGTTCAATAAAGCAACACAATCACACAAAAGAATTCAAGTCAATAATACATCAGCTAATGCCCATATGCTTTGGCATTCTCGGATTATAATCCGCATTCTATAGTAATAAACTTTTCCTTTATAACACAGTAACTCGTATCAATGTCCGTCACACCATTGGTATGAGACCCCCATCTTTCGCCCTTACCCATTGTCTATTCCATTTTTAATCTTTAATTAGGAAAACGTCCTCCAATGAAGTCTGAAAGTCTTAACATACCTTGAATGCCGAACACGTGTCACGAACTCTCAAGATTTTACATTTTCTTTTTGTAAAGCTTCAGAATGTTCTCAATCTATCAAATAGTCATTATCCGTAAGTAAACAAGTTCGTAGACACCTATGCCTATCCTAAACCCACAAACTCACCCAAAAATATAATCAATTCCCTAAATCTCATGCTTAGGGTTAAGTCTTAAATAACATAACTCTAATGGTAGTCATATATTAAAACTTCAATTATAAATAATAACCATTGAAAAAAATTCCAAAACTAAAATCCATAATTTCATCACCTGTAACCTTAACATAAACGGAATTTCACCGAATCCAATTATGCAATTATCTTTGCTTTGCCAACAATTAATTTCCTATAGCTAACAACTATTTACCCCCATTAGCAACCATCACGTGTGCAGTAACAATAAACTCCAAAAATTGATTCCATTTACCCCTTTTTTCCAACCGAAAACTTATACCACTGGTCAATAGTCATTAATGGTTAATTATTAACCTATGAATGATTCCTTGGCAACAATTTCTACCACATATGACTACCCCATAAACCAAATATAATATCTAATCATCCAATACATACATAAACGACAATATTAAGTTGTAGCTATTTTTTTTCTTTACCTGGAAACTTCTGTTCTTGTTCTGGTAATGCGGTAGTTCTCTTCGTCGTGTGCAGATAGAAGTTAAAGTGGATTGTGGTATGACAAAGAATTATAAGCCCTCAATTAATCTTGATTCATCTCTTCACATGGGCCAATTTACTTAGATATTAAAATAAATTATAGACTTAGCCCATTAACTACCAACTAAATAAATTATTTTAAATTTACCTGCTAATTAAGTAGCCTTAGTTAAATCAATAGCTCAAAATTCTCATTTAAAATTTTACCGAAAGGGTCTTTTATGGAAAAAAAGCTCTACTACTCAAAACGACCTAGCGGGTCGTTACAAAAGTTTAAGGTCATAGTTGCCAATTGATGCCAAGTTAAGGATCATATTTTATTGGCGAAATGGTCTAATGGACCCTTGTACTTGTATACGTTTGTATTATGAATCCTTCTATTTAACCCTTTATCAACTGAACCCTTACACTCAATCAAAAGAAGATTTTTAAACCCCTCTTATCATGTGTGTAATTCACTCACTCTTAAATAAGTGATATGTCAATTCCACATCACCTAAATTAATGACATGTCATAACTATCTTTATTAACTATTTTTTAAAATTATTAACCAAAATTATTTAATAAAAGATAAAATAATAATTTTTTAATTTATTCTTTAAAAATAAACTTTGAAACTCCATACATTAATTATCTCCCCATTCCCACCTTGAAACTGTCAAAATCTAAAGCCTTCGCTGCCGTCTTCGTCGCCGTTGCAGCTCTTGCCGGCGACCACATGTACTCTCTTCCTCATCCATCTTCATCTCCGCCGCACCATGGACACCAGATCTGACCAGAAAACATCTTCGTTGTCGTGACCAGATCTTACCCTCACGCCTCGTTCTTCTTCCACTGACCTGCACCGTCTCTCTCTCAGACTCCATTGCGAATTAGTGGTCTTTGGCGAGCACAACCACTACCACTCTCTCCCTCCTCCGACGAATCAGTTGATTCAAGGAGGTGCCAATGCCAAGATCTTCTAAAGAAGATGACAATAGTGTGAAGAAGAAAGAAAAAGGGGTCGGACAGGGATGGGGATGAGATGGAGATGGCTAAAAATGGAGATGGAGCGACCGAAGATGAAAGCTTTTTTAGTTAATTTTTTTTAAAAAGTTTTATTGTTTTATTTTTTATTCTTTTAATTTTTCTTAATATTTTTTAAACTTAAATAGGATAGCCACTCGCCTTAACAAGAGTGAATTCACGCACTTTTGCCAACTCAACCATCTTGATGCCACATAAGCCTAGTCAATAGTCAGAGGGGTTTGATAAATTGTGTTTTATTAAGTTTAAGGGTTCAATTGATAAAGAGTTAAATAAAAGGGTTCACAATACAAACGCGTATAAGTACAGGGGTCTATTAGACCATTTCGCCTATTTTATTTAATAATAGTAACTTTTAATATTTTAATGCTATGAGTTTTTCTTTATGTGTGAATATACAGTTGTGATTATGTTCTGTTTCCAAGTCCCTTGTCATTAGATATATACACACACTTCTACTTCTACTTCTACTTCTATATACTTCTGCTAGTGTAATATATAAGTGTGGATAAACATACATGTGATGTTCAACATGTCTGCATCACTTATATATATGGTTTCCACCAGTGGCGTACGCAGAATCTTCATTAAGCGGTGTCGATATTTATAGAAAGCAAATTAAAAATATAACTATCGCATTTATAATAAATTATATTCTTGACTCATTGGTTTAAATTATTTTTAAGCTAAAGGAGGTCTTAGGTTCAAGATTACTTAACCACATTTTTTTAGTACCGAATAAAATATTTTGCAAAAAAAGCTTTGATAGAGGCTTGAACCCACAACCCTAAACACTTTAACCAAATAGTTAACCAACTCATCATCAAACTACTATTACCAAATACTGTCATTTTGTTTTAGATAAACCTTTATATAGAGTATCAATATATAGTAAAAATTTCCGACGAAAGGGTTTCGATTGACCCCCTTCGCGACACCCCTTCGCCAAACGTGGGTCCGCCCCTGGTTTCCACACTTATATATTACCAAATAGTGTCATCTTTTGATGCTTTCTTAAAATGCTTAAATTGCTCCAACTACAGTACTTTTCAGATTTATATTTTGTCCTTGGTATTGTATTTTATTACTTTAGTTGTTTTGTACAGATGCTTAAAGTCATTCTTCACTTCCTTCTTTATCCTTCCTTTTTTTATCCTTGTTTTGCTACTGTTTATCCCAACTTCTTAATTACTGAGAAATGTAAATTTTATTATACTATGATGAAGGAGAAATGTAAATTATTGATCTAATTAATGAAAAACGTAAATTTTTAATTTATATTAAGTTCATTCCAATTTATGTGACAATATTTGACCAGATATAAAAGTTTGAAAAAGAAAACAAGGATTTTTATTTGTATTCTAAAATAAGTCTCACATATTTGTGATCGTTATAAATCATTTCATTAAGAATAAATTAGAAATTTTAAAGTTAAACGGTTTGAAAATAAAAACAAAGTGACATGTTTTTAAAGTAACCAAAAAGAAAAAATTATGTCACATAAATTTAGATAGAAATAATATAAATATTAGCCCGTGCTTAGCATGAACCATATACCACTACTCCACTAGCTAGTATAGTACACCTATATGGATAGAATTTGATGAAATTAGATGGTGTCTAAAATCTAAATCATAAAAAAACGACAACTCATTAAAGAAAAGTCAGAAATTGTGTATGCATGTGACATTTTTTTTTTTGAAATTTTCTTGCAACGTGTTTAGAAAAATAAATGAAACGGAAGTATGTTGTTCCATAAGTCATTCAAAGACTACAATTTTCTTGAATTGACCAATTTGCAATATTTTACTGTTTAATATTTGACTTAAAGCCACTATAAATTGAGTAATTCAATTGCAAATTTTTCATTCATCTCCTTTTTCTACCCATACATCAGTTTTTTCTTTCATAATAATGATTTCCAAAATTCTTTCAAACTCTGTGAAAGTGTTTGATTTTGTTGTGAATGAAGGACATGGAGTTAAGGGCCTATGTGATATAGGAATTCAAGCACTTCCCAAACAATATATTCAACCACTCGAAGAACGAATCACTACGAGCATTGTAAGAACCGATGATTCAATCCCAATAATTGATGCATCCAATTGGGATGATCCTAAGGTGGCTGATCAAATTTGCGAAGCAGCACAAAATTGGGGTTTCTTTCAAGTCATCAATCATGGAGTTCCTATTGAAGTTCTTGACAATATAAAAGAGACGAGCCATCGATTCTTCAGTTTACCAACTAAGGAAAAGAGGAAGTATACAAAAGAGAATTCAATTTCGAGTAATGTGAGGTATGGAACAAGCTTTACTCCTGAAGCAGAGAAGACATTGGGCTGGAGAGATTATCTTTCTCTTGTCTATATTTCTGATGATGAAGCTACTTCATTTTGGCCTACTTCTTGCAGGTTTGCTTTCCTTTGCATTTATTCTTATTTTGAAACATGAGTATAAATATGCAGTCACATCATAAAAAGAAATTATGAAATACTCTCGAGAGTACTTTCTACTGTCAAGGTTGGTCCACAGCATCCGGGCTAATTCATATAGGCTTTGAAATTTGACGGGTCAGGCCTGACTAGCTCATTATTTCTGTGGGTCAGAAAATGATCGGCCTAGCCACAAGTATGTGGGCTACGGGCTTTGTTGGGCCAGTCATCTTTTTTTTTAAAAGTATTTTTTTTAAATAATTTTTTAAATTAAATTATAATTTAAAAATATCACCATAAATATCGACAAGACAATATTACATGGTATTAGTGTTACTACTTGTTAATCAAATACACAAATAAAATTATCTTTATAATATTCATTAAGTTTGATTTCAAGTAAAAGCATAAATAACTAAATAAAAATTTAACCTAATTGTTTTTCAATGATCATAATAAAACACAAAAACTATGACAATATTCCATAGGCTATGGCCTATGTAGTGATTTCCTAGAAATTTTAGGGAATTTTTATTTTATGTAGTACATATTTTATAAACATAATTTGTGTTTAAATTGTAATATTTCAAACTTTAAACAGATTTTGAATTTAGACTCTTGTTATTTTTAATACTCTATTTTATTTTTATTTTTTAAAATTAATTTTTATTTGACCCACGGACCGGCTCTATCCATATTTCTCAAGCCCCATAAATCGGCAAGGTTATTCATACCGAGCTAAAAAGTCATTTTCAAACATGAGTATAAATATCCTCTGAGTACTTACTATGAAATGTTTTTTTAAGGGAAGAAGCACTTGAATACTTGAAGAGTTGTGATATTGTTATAAGGAAGATTTTGAAGTTGCTAATGGGAGGATTGAATGTAAAAGAGATTGATGAAGAAAAAGAGGAACTTTTAATGGGTTTAAAGAGAATAAACTTTAATTACTATCCAAAATGTCCCAATCCGGAGCTTTCAGTTGGAGTAGGACGTCATTCTGATATCTCAACAATCACTCTTCTTCTTCAAGACGATATCGGTGGGCTGTATGTGAAAAAACATGACACTAATGTTTGGATTCATATCCCTCCGGTTAACGGGGCTCTAGTAATCAATATTGGTGATGCACTTCAAGTAATGAGCAATGACAAGTACAAGAGTGTTGAACATTGTGTGATTGCTAATGGGAGCAAGAATAGGGTTTCTGTACCCATTTTCTTGCATCCAAAGGCAACAAGTGTTATTGGTCCTTTAAAAGAAGTGCTACAGAATGGAGAGAAACCAATTTACAAGCAAATTCTTTATGCAGATTACACCAACATCTTCTTCAACAAAGGTCATGATGGAAAGGACACAATAGAATTTGCAAAGATATAAACTTATTTTTGTCATAATTTCTAATTTTATGCTAATAAAGTATAATATGTGTTTCTCCATAAGAATGTGACAACATTCTAATCATTAGATTACATACTACGCCGATTAATATATGAATATTGTACTCAAGTAATATATTGAATAGTGTCATGTGTTTTATATGTGTTTAATGAATAATATCTAGAGACATAAAATAAATCATTAATAATGTATTATAATTAAATAAAAATGAATATTATATAATTCAATCAAATTAAAACCATACGTGTAATAAAGATTAATAACTAAGATTATATGCTATGCTAATAAAAATTGCTTATTGTTTAAAAGAATAAAAACCTAGACAATCAATAACTATCTAAACTCTAAGAATATTTGAGCTTCTACTTATTAGATAAGAACATCACTAATCCTTTTCAAATTTGATTCTTTTATGAGTTATTGTGTCATTAGTCTCATCTTTGTTGTAAATAATGGTGGATGTCATGTGTGGGCCCATTATTGATATTGTAAAAGTATCACCTCTCCAAGTTATATTTTGTCTATAAAAAGACATCTCACCCAGCAAAAACACAGTCAAATTAGTTATACCTCTTATTTCTCTACATGTTGTCTTCCTCTTTCCTTGTTCTTTTTGTATGATTTTAGCTTTTTCTTTATTTTATAACACATTATTAGTATGAGTCTCTAACAATTTTTCTATCCTAGGTGAAATCTCAAAATATTAAAAGTTCAAATAAGTTATCAAAAATCTAAGACAAGAGACTTCTGTCAACATTACCATATTTGTAACGACCTATTCCCGTCGTTATGGAAAAGCCAATGGGAAGGAATTTGGGCCAGAAGACTTCTGAGTAGTAACTTGGAAATTTTCCGCCTAGGCCAGACTTGGACGAAATCTGGGTCAGGTGAGGTCTAGGGCAACCCGATAATGGATGGGCGATTTAATTATGAGTATGATCACGTAAGTGGATAGCCAAGACGTTAAGGAGCCTGTACGGCTTTACGGAATCGAATTCGAGCGAGTAGAACTCCCGAAACTAATCTTGGAGTGAAATAGTAGTTTTAGAACGTCAATGTTTGAAGGTGTGTTGCGAAATGGGAGCTTGGAACTCAAATTCTGAGTTTCTATCTCCGTGCAAGCCGCTGGGGCGGGATTAATCCCGCCAGGGCGGGGTCGCTGTGGCGGGATAGGGCCCGCTGTGGCGGGCCAGTCGCGACTTAAATCGGGGAAAAACCCCAAAAATGTTATTTTCTGCAAAACTTCGTTCTTAAGAGCTAAGGGACGACCCAGGGCAGTTTCTTGTCAGATTCCCACGAATTCTAGCGCTAAAGGTAAGATAATTACTCCCTTAATCCGTATTTTGATTTTTAGAACTTAGAATCTTAGGTAATTATCGTTGGGGAAGGGTTTTGGCCTGAAGTTAATGGTGGAAAAAGCCCTAATTGAACATTAGGATCTTGGGTTTGGCCTTGGGTTGATAATTTTGGTTATAATCTGGGTAAATAAGACCTTGTTTAGTGATCCTTGCGTTGATTGCTTGTTTTGGATCAAGAACGAGCTGAAAGACTCCGGAAAGGGAAGACTCACGTGTCTTAGGAGGATTCAGGCTTGGTTTCGAGGTAGGTGATAGTTCGACTTCCTATTGTGTTATATATGCTTGTTAATTGCTCCATTGTATGCATGCATATATGTGAATAGGGAAACATGAATCGAATCTAATGAAATGATTATGTGTGAATAATTACATGCCATGAATTTGTTACTTGACTGTGTGATTATGTGCACTGTTCATTATAGGTGTGATTGTGACTGTGGTTGTGCTGACTGGATCGGGTGTCACGTTCCGACATAATTATTGGATCGGATGTCACGTTCTGACACATATATATATTGGATCGAGTGTCACGTTCCAACACACTAACAGTTTGGGTGTGGGTTTCATGAGAGGACCACTTGTGATTATTACATTCATATCTACCTGTCATTGATATTGGAAAATCGTATGTTGCTCCTAAAATGATAACTAAATTATGTATTCTATATGTGTGTTACTGTGTTGTAATTACTTGCTTATATTTCGCTTGCTGGAGTAGCCGCTTGATCCTACCAGTACACTGTGATTTTGTGTACAGATACTGCACTTGCTCGTTCTTTGTTGAGAACAGGGCATCTTCAGGCGGCTACTGACAGACCTCAACTAGGAGATCATTGACCGAGACCGGGTTCAAGGGTGAGCCAGTTCTTTCAGTCTGCCTTGGATCCATCATTAGACTAGTCCATTCTCTTCAGACTCAGACTAGATGTTCTGACATTTTGCTTATGATTAGTTTTCGGGGTTGCACCCCCTTTTTCTCAAACTTGTTGATTTGTAGAGTTTTGGTACGATGACTTTTAGGTTCTAAGGGTTGAATTTCCGCAAAGGTTATGCTTAGTTATTTTGTTAAACCTTTAGAGTTTATGAGAACTCCATACTTAGTTCATTATTTAAACCTACTTCTGTATCTTTAAATGGTTTGGTTTCTTTAAGTTACTTAGTCGGGTTGTAGTAGTGGTTTTCCCACCGGAGGGTTAGTGTGGGTGCCAATCACGACGGTCTGGGTCGTGACAAAGTTGGTATATGAGCCCTAGGTTCGTTGATCTCATTGTACCAAAATGAGTCTAGTAGAGTCTTGCGAAATGGTACAGAGACGTCTGTACTTTTCATCGAGAGGCTATAGGACTTTAGGAAAAATCATTTCTTTCTTTCTTTCGTGCTATTACTTGAATCCAATTGGTATCTAGGTGATATAAATTTGTATCTTTACTCCTTCACTTTATTTCATATATGGTCAGAACTAGAGCAACATAAGTGGTAACACCAATACTAGCAAGAGAGGAAGCGTCTTTCCAAATAAGCATGTTTCCCCGATTCAATGTGGGCATGTAATGACTAGTGACCAACATGATCTTCTTATTATGTTCTTAAAGTTGAATTCCCCATTATTCTTGGGTACTGAATCTGAAGATGCTTATGATTTTCTTGTTGATTGTCATGATTCGCTTCATAAGATGGATACAGTAGAGCGATTGGTGTTGAATTTATGATATACCAGTTCAAGGGAGATACCAAAATGTGGTGGTTGTCTCATGTGAGTGCCGACTAGTAAATGCACTACTTATGACTTGGGAAACATTTTATAGATTTCTTTATGGAGAAGTATATACCCTGATTTTTGAGGGATAGGAGGAGAGATGAGTTCCTGAATATAGGGCAACATAATATATTTGTTGCAGCCTATAAGGACAAATTTTGTGTTTTATCCAAATATGGTACTCCACTTTGCTTCAGTCTAAAAGAGTAAATTTGTCGCTTTGTAAAGGGATTAAGGTCAGATTTGCAGATTCAAGCTTTATAGGTGGCTGCTTCGGCAAAATCTTTTCAGGAAGTGGTTGATTTTGTGACGGAGGTAGAAAGGGGTGAAGTCAGAAGACTTTGCCTAGGTGACAACATTCAAGAAGTTTTGTAAGGGATGGCTAGATAATGAACACCATTACTTTGGAAAATGCATTTAGTATTGTTGTCATAACATGTATGGGTTGCTTCGTAAATGATGAAATTATGTTGCGACAATTGAGGTTAGAATCTCTACTACGATTTCCTAGATTGACTGTATATCAAAGAGGGCCATGATACGACTACTACAATAGTAGCGATGCTTACTTGGTTAAAGTTATTAAGTGTGTTGCTTTTATAATCGACCTGATCTAAGAAATAATTCAGATCGCTTGGGCTAGAGAGATAACAGATTTGATAATGTACTGCAGCTATTCAATGGGTAGAAATATGTGGGCTATTTGGGTACGATCTTCTCGATATGTACGATGTGTTCTAGTGAGGGATCTAACGGACTTTCACAGTGTGGTACTAGTGTTATATGGAAACGAATACGTCAATTTTCAAGTGTGAATACTAACTACTTAAAGAGTTATCAGTTGTATGACATGTTCATATAATGTGATTCGTTGTTGCATTTACAGCTGAGAAACCAACTAGTTTGTTGCTACAGACGCTTGGGTTAAGCATTGTTTTTCAAGAAGATTTTAGTAGTGAATCTTTGGTACGACATTATTACATTTAAGTTATGAAGTGTATCCTTAATGAGGACTGGTGATTTTATCTTAAGCTCCAAAGGAGTGGATTGATATCAGAATGGCAAGCTTATGGGTAAAGAAAGTCACAGTGAGATACTTGGGGTAAAGGCAATTGAAGATTTTAGTAAGAAAGTTCATATAAAATTGGGTTAGTCCTTTGAATTTGATTGGTAAAACTCAGTTTGGGGTGTCATGTCGATGTAAAGGTTGACTTCGTGGTGATGGCAAGGATCTCAAGTCATAAATAAATAAATAAAATTAGTGGGATGTAATGTAGCCTTCAGAAAGAGGTGAGAGCAAGAATACTTTTCTCTGATTGCAAGAGCTAATGAGGTATCTTCATAGGGGCTGAGAATTAGGTTCAGAGACGTGTGGTTTCATCCGTTATTCTCTGGTTATGGTAATAGTGTCATGGGTTCATCAGTTTGGTTAAAAATATTGGATAAGACTTGAGAAAGAAGTGTACAGACATTAGCTCGAGTGTGATGATAAGTGCTTTTGTTTTTGAGTTTAGTAATGAGTACGATTGAATTTTTAGCAAAATATATTGTAAGATCGATGGAGAGGCGATCAATGATAAACGAAGATCCATGAATTCATAAAAATCTTCAAGGTATAAGCTAATGTTGATAGATAAGGGGATTGTGTTATACAATTGAATTTACAATTCAAAATTTTCATTGTAAGTCTACATTCGTGGTGATATATTTGTCAAGGTATGAATTTGTAAAGTGATAAATGATCAATTGTATCAGGTATTGAGGATTTGAAAGGACTTACACCTGGTTTGAGTCGTAAAGTTTATTACTTTTGATTGTTAAAGTACCTAAGAAAGGTTTTCATTTAAAAGTGTTGGTTTAGAATAAGGTAAATGGTCAGATTGTTTATGATGGTTGTTAGTATTGATAGTGTGGGCTTCAGTGAAATGATGTGAAGAGTATGTGGAGTCAACTGAATGGAAATGGCTGGTATCGGCCTTCAGAGGAAAACCTTTAGTGTTATTCAATCTTTATTCCGTAAATTCTTATGTGACCATCTATTTCATTTTGTACATGGTTGTGAGTATGATTCACTAGCTATGCTCACATGTGTTTTTACTTTTGTGGGTGGATCAGGTGTACTGATCCTGCGATGTTCTCTTGGTTGAGTAAGATGATTGGGAAGACTTGGTTATTTTAGATGACATATTTGGTGTTGTCTTGGAGTTGTTAAAGTATTCCAGTGGTTCTACATGTACCACCTTGCTTATGAGAATTTATAGAAGAGCTACCATGCATATTTATGGTTGTCCGGCAATCTTAATATTCATCTAGTCGTCGAGGTCATGTATCGATTATGTGTGGTTGAATGTGGGGATCATTAGGTCCAATTCTAATGTTCTTAAGGGTAATCTACAATCACAATTACTAATCTAACATTTCGATAGTGTCGTTAGAGGGTTTGTATGCTTGGACGTATCGCTCAATGGGTGGTGTCTTGAATTATTTCCTTCTTTGGATTAAATAAGTTTGGTTCTCGCTCGATGAGTATCTGATGTCTAAAGATCAAATTTTATATCTTAAGCTCATGGAAATTTATGTTGTGAGATGGAGATATTGATAAGAACTATGATTGTTTGGGTATTATGAGTGTGTGTTGGTTGGTTCAGGTTCACTTCTAATTGTAGCGAGTATTGATTTAGAATTTTATCATGCTTATGTGAGAAAAGATTCATCTTGATAATTATGTCAAGGTCCTTGAGAACATGTTGCAGACGTGCGTACGATCAACTTTGATGGTTATTGAGAATAGCTTTTGTTGTTAGTTAAGTTACATACAACAATAATTATCATTCGAGTATTGAGATGAATCCATTTGAGGCATTGTATGGGAGGATGTGTAGGTATTTAATTGGTTGGTTTGAGGCTGGAGATGTGAAACCTTTGGGGTTGATTTGGTGAAAGATGCTCAGGATAAGGTGAGAAGCATCCAATGCTAAGCTTCTAGCAGCCCAGAGTCAACAGAAAAAGTATGCAGACCGCAAGGTAAGGGACATGACATTTCAGGCTGGTGAGCAAGTTCTTCTAAAAGTGTCACCCATAAAGGGAGTGATGAGATTCGGCAAGAAGGTCAAGCTTAGTCATCGATACATCGGGCCATTTGAGATTCTTTACTGTGTAGGGCTAGTGGCTTATAGGTTGGCTTTACCGCCTAGCCTATCTAGAGTCCATCCAATGTTCCATGTGTCCATGTTGAAGAAGTATCACGGGGACGGAGATTACATCATAAAGTGGGACTCAGTTTTGTTAGACAAAGAACTTTAGCATGAGGAGGAACTGGTTGCAATTCTTGATCGTGATGTCCGGAAACTGAGGATGAAGGATATAAAGTCCGTGAAAGTTCAATGGAAGCATCATCCGGTTGAGGAAGCTACTTGGGAAACCAAGAAGGACATGCGAGACAAGTATCCAGTTATGCGACGATTCAGGTACTACTCTACTCTTGCCTTAGCCAGTTCTCCTAGTTTATCACTCGGAGACGAGTGATGCGTAAATTGGTATCTATTCTAACGACATGTTTCCGTCGTTATGGAAAAGCCAATGGGGAAGGAATTTGGGCCAGAAAACTTCTGAGTAGTAACTTGGAAATTTCCCGCCTAGGCCAGACTTAGATGAAATCTGGCTCAGGTGAGGTCTAGGGCAACCCGGTAATGGATGGGTGATTTAATTATGAGTATGATCATGTGAATGGATAGCCAAGACGTTAAGGAGCCTGTACGGCTTTACGGAATCGAATTCGGGCGAGTAGAACTCCTGAAACTGATCTTGGCGTGAAATGGTAGATTTAGAACGTCAATATTTGAAGGTGTGTTGTGAAATGGGAGTCTGGAACTCAAATTCCGAGTTTCTGTCTCTGTGCAATCTGCTGGGGTGGGGCCGCTGTGGTGGGATGGGACCCACTGTGGTGGGTCAGTCGCGACTTAAATTGGGAAAAAACCCTAAAAACGTTATTTTCTGCAAAACTTCATTCTTAAGAGCTAAGGGAAGACCCAAGGCAGTTTCTTGTCAGATTCCCATGAATTCTAGCGCTAAAGGTAAGATAATTACTCCCCTAATCCGTATTTCGATTTTTAGAACTTAGAATCTTGGGTAATTATCATTAGAAAGAGTTTTGGCCTGAATATAATGGTGGAAAAAGACCTAATTGAACATTAGGATCTTGCATTTGTCCTTGGGTTGATAATTTTGGTTATAATCCAGGTAAATTAGACCTTGTTTAGTGATCCTTGCGTTGATTGTTTGTTTTAGATCAAGAACGAGCTGAAAGACTCCGGAAAGGGAAGGCTCACGTGTCTTAGGAGGATTCAGGCTTTGTTTCGAGGTAGGTGATGGGTTGACTTCCTGTTGTGTTATATATGCCTGGTAATTTCTCCATTATATGCATGCATGTATGTGAATAGGGAAACATGAATCGAATCTAATGAAATGATTATGTGTGAACAATTATATGCCATGAATCTGTTACTTAACTGTGTGACTATGTGCACTGTTCATTATGGGTGTGATTGTGACTGTGGTTGTGCTGACTGGATTGGGTATCACGTTTCGATACAATTATTGGACCGGGTGTCATATTCTGACACATATATTGGACCGGGTGTCACATTCCAACACATATATATATTGGATCGGGTGTCACATTCCGACACACTAACAGTTTGGGTGTGGGTTCCATGAGAGGACCACTTGTGATTATTACATTCATATCTACCTGTCATTGATATTGGAAAATCGTATGTTGCTCCTAAAATGATAACTGAATTATGCATTCTATATATGTGTGTTACTGTGTTGTAATTACTTGCTAATATTTCGCTTACTGGAGTAGCTGCGTGATCCTACCAGTACATTGTGGTTTCGTGTATTGATACTGTACTTGCTCGTTCTTTGTTGAGAACAGGGCATCTTCAGGTTGCTACTGACAGACCTCAGCTAGGGGATCATTGACCTAGACCGAATTCAAGGGTGAGCTAGTTCTTTCAGGGTGCCTTGGATCCATCATTAGACTAGTTCATTTTCTTCTGACTCAGACTAGATGTTCTGACATTTTGCTTATGATTAGTTTTCGGAATTGCACCCCCTTTTTCTCAGACTTGTTAATTTGTAGAGTTTTGGTACGATGACTTTCAGGCTCTAGGGGTTAAATTTCCACAAGGGTTATGCTTAGTTGTTTTGTTAAACCTTCGAAGTTTATGGGAACTCCATACTTAGTTCATTATTTAAACCTGCTTCCGTATCTTTGAATAATTTAGTTTCTTTAAGTTGCTTAGTCGGGTTGTAGTAGTGGTTCTCCCACCGGAGGGTTAGTGTGGGTGCCAATCACGACGGTCTGGGTCGTGACAATATTAGAACTATATCCAGGTAAACACCAGGGCTGTCTTAATCACTAGGCCACTAAAGCTTAATCACTAGGCCACTAAAGTCATCGCTTGGGGCCCCATACTTTTGGGGACCCTCTTTTTTAAAAAAAAAGTACTTATACATATTATTAAAAAACATTATATGTACTTCTAAATTGAAAAAAAAAACGTGTAAGAAGTAAAAAAAAATGTCATTAGTTTTTCCACTTTTTTAAGGGAATGAAACATTTTTTGAGAATATTTTCCTTATGTGGGAAATTATGCCTCCTTATTTATCTCCTACGAATTTGACCTTATATTATTATTTACCTTACATTCATATTTTTTATTTTCTATTTTTTTTTTCTCAATATTGAACTCTCTCCTACAAAATCTTTTGATATATTGTTGCTTACAAGTTACAAAAGAATAAAATTTGCTTTTGAGTGTCTCTTCAAAATCTCAAGAAGTGCAACAAGCAATCAATATATTGAAGGAACACAACACTATTTCGATATTGTTATATCAACTTATCAAATTCGTGCTAGGTTTTGTTATTCTAACTTTATTTTATATTTTTTTTCTTCAAAACTTATTATTGTTGATATTCTTAGTTCATGAGTATATATATATATATATATATATATATATCGTTTTGAACAGTTTGAAGCATATGAAAATATTGTTGGTTTCTTATTTAGTGGTAAAAAAATTGAGATTATTAGATGATGAGAATTTAAAAAAATATTGTCTTAACATTGAACCACATAATAGTTATTCTGATATTGGTGGTTTAGATTTATTTTTTGAATAAAAAGTGTTAAAAGAAATAATACAAGTAGAAGATAATGATCCAATGGAAATACTCAATCAAATAAAAAGACTTGATTCATTTCCTAATGCATATATTGATTATAGAATAATGTTAACAATTTCTGTGAGCGTTGCTTCGGTTGAAAGAAGCTTTTCGAAATCAAAATTGAAAAATCTAATCTAAAATCAACAATGTATCAAGAGAGAATGAATGGATTAACTGTATTATCAATTGAAAAATGAATTACTATACAAATCAATTATAAAACAGTAATTAATGACTTTACGTTTAAAAAAAAAACTAGAAAAGTAGATTTTAAATTAGAGTATATATGATGATTTTTTTTTTTTAAATTCAAAAATATTAGGACCCTTTTTAAGGTTTCTCTTTAGGCCCCCAATCTTGTTGAGTCGGCCTAGTAAACACATTCAATTACACTACATGTAGCCAGTATTGATATAAACAAGCAAGAAATTGATAAATAAAAGGATTATTTGTTTTATATAAGCTACTCATGATTTGTCAGGATAATAAAAATCTTTAACAATTAGTTGTTTGTCATTTTCCATCTTGATCTTTAAATTGACATATTGGACATGACTAATGTACGAAAATAGGATCACTGAATTTTACTACAAAATAAATAATAAAATAATAGAAAAGGAAAAGAAATTTAACTCTTATGTTTTTTTTATTAATACATAATTTAATTGGATTATATTGGCTACTGTTTAAAAATTATGTATAGCGTGTTTATCAATTACATAATTGATATTTGTGTGTCTAGTAAAATAAATTTATACTCATGAGTAAAAAGGTTTTGTTAATGTCTTTTCTTATTATTTCTAATCCATTTGTCATTTAATTGTGAAGTTGTAATGTTTTTAAAGATTCAAAGTGAATTTTGTTGTATTATGCTTGTTTTGTCATTGATTGAGGGTAAGACGGTGGATTCATTCATCACGTCAAAAGGTAAGATATCCATTAAAGTCTCGATGCACCATGATGATAAGATTTTGGGTTCAAGTCCCTTCGTATTTTGGTCTAACAAGCCTTTATATGGATAAGACATTGAGTTAAAGTTCCA
The DNA here is from genome assembly GCA_029582245.1 of Solanum etuberosum. Taxonomy (NCBI): domain Eukaryota; kingdom Viridiplantae; phylum Streptophyta; class Magnoliopsida; order Solanales; family Solanaceae; genus Solanum; species Solanum etuberosum. Next base: position 32,566 of record JAJONR010000747.1, read on the forward strand.
ATGCAATATATTGATATATAATGATGATTGAAAAAATCGATATGCTCTTGCTAAAAATTGTGAAGTCTGTTTCATTGAATATGCTCCATTCTTAAAAAAGAATGTGATAGAAATACAATAAAAGTCTTAAAGATGATAAGATTATTTTATGATTGGACATATGAATGTGGACGTGAATGAACAAAATAATAATAGTCATCGTTGTGATAATTATAAAAGAAAGGACATTATGAGTTCTCAAAATAGTCCTTCAAAGAGTGAAGGTAATTTTAGAGATCAAATTTGGTATGAAAGGTATTGGGCACGCGATTACCGTGAAAACTAATTTGATTTTATAAATACTCAATCAAAATAAAGAAATATAAAGTGAAGGTGCACTTGACCTCAAATGATGTCGAGGTATGCCATATGTATATGATAAATTCCAGAGCATGATAATGAACTTCTAATGAAAAAATAATAATAATTATGAAGCATGTATATATGATCATAGTCAATTCTTTGAAGAGAATGTGATTTGTGATAAATATCATGAAAAGTGAACCATTCTTGAAAGTGAATGTGTCAAGAGATGATGAAAATTATAAATAAGAACATACTCATATATGATTTAATAAATACCACAACTCACCCCTAAGGGAGGTGTCACACCCCGAGCCTATACCCTAGATGTGGCCGGCACTCGAGAACCATTGTTGGCTCCAAGCGAACCCTTGGCCTGGCTCAACTCTCAGCGGAAGACTTACTCAATAATAATGAACTCAAAACAAAACTTTACTTGATGTTTTTAAGAGAAACACTCATGATGTATTAGAACATTCACTGGCCAAAAGAAGGCAACTCAAGTCTTAAACATTAACAATAGAAATGAAAAGACTCATCAACTACTACTGTCTATCTATGAAGCCTCTAAATGACAATGATGGAAGTCGGTACAAGACCCATGACATCCTAACAATACTAAAAAGTAAATGGAATCTTCCGAAAGCAAAGAGGCTCACCAAAGCTAACTCAAACTGCAAGTGGTATCAACGAAACGCCTATTGATGACCCTGGTTACATATATCTGCATCATGAAAGATGTAGGCCAAATGGCGTCACTACATTGAATGTACGAGCATGCAAGGGGAAATCTAAAACAAGACATAAGCTTGAACTGGACTCAAGAAACATACTCACCTCATCTCAACTCTAGGATACTCAAGAATAATCAAAGGTACTCAAAGACACTCAACTCAGAAATACTCAACTTAGTTCAATATAAAAGAAACAATAGAGATGCATTATAAAAAAAGCTTTTAAAACAATAGATAACAACTCAATGTATTTAAAAATACAATAATAACTCAGTTTGTATGTAAAGATACAAAATAACTCAATTTGGGAGATTCTCTAATCGACAACTATCACTATGAGCTATTTGATGATACAATGTCTCGCCCACGCTGCCAGAACTGTCCTATACCTTACTGGGGTATAGAACTCCTCAACTAAGTGGATCCACTAAGCTATGCTTAAAAAATAATAAGGAATCATCTAAAAAGTATGACCCTTTCTACCCACGTTGACATACTTGATTTATGAGGACTTTGAGTTGTCTGAACTCGTCCCCATATCGGTGCTCAATACTAGTCCCAATAATATAACTCATGCTCATATGTTTAAAAATATTTCCTCATCCTTAAACTTTGAGATTATTACTCAAAAAGATTCTCTTAAAAGAGATAGTACTCAAAACTTCTCATGAACTCATTTGAAAATCGATGTTTTCCCTCATTTTAAATGTAAAAAACATTTACTCTTGGGAATACTTAGTTCCCATATATTCATTTTTAAATATGAAGCTCAACTCTCCTCATCCTCATACTCAAGTACTCAAGTCTTAAAACAAGTTTTAAAAGTCTGGAAAATACTTCTCAATTGACTCAAAGAACTCCCTCAAACTCGACTCTTAATTCTATCTTGAATTTGAATTATGAATTCAAGAGTTACGATTCATGATATGAATGATCTCGTGATGATTAAATGTAGTTTAGATATATAGGATTAAGAAAGGAATGAAAGCTCGACTCAAAGGAACAAGTACTCATCGAAGGACGGAAGGAAAAGTGGGTTGACGCTCCTGGCGCATCCCTGGCGCGCCGCGTCAGCCCTCCACTTACTGGGGCTGGTTTGTGGTGCACTGCAGGAACGCCGCCCCAGCCCTCTTGGCGCATCTGGGGGGCGCCACCCCAGCCCTTCCCAGAACATTCCGACAAATTTTTCTTCTTTATTTCTGGCCCTAATTCACATAAAATCGAATGGTTTCTTCCAAACTCACTTAGATTCAAATACCCAACATAAGTACACAAAAATCTACTAAAAAACAACCCTCAAACTCATAACATTTATCTTAAGAACTCATCAAACTCATCATTAACAATTTAAGACTGAAACTTCAAGAAACTCATCAAGAACTCAAATCATTAAACCTCAAGAATGAAATTACGGATAAAATCACAGGATTGGCGTGTGGGTGAACGAACCCAATACTATGATAACTCACATACCTTTTAGGGATCAAACCCTTGACGAAATTCCTCGACAAATGTAAAGAATCTTGACGAACGCCTTGAACCTCTCCTCTTTTCTCCTCTTGAACTCCTCTCAAAACCCTAAGCGTGATTTTGAATTGTGAAAACTAACCCAAATCAGTTTAGACCCCTAAAATATTACTAAAACCGTTTAAAGCTGATGGGTAAGGAAAAGACCAAAATACCCCTCATTAATTTGGGTAAATTTCCTTAAAAGGACAAGCTGAACTCAAACAGGCATATCTCCCTCATCTGAACTCCGATTTTAGTAAAGTTGGTGGCGTTGGAAAGAGGATTCAAAGACCTTTCATTTGATATTTTGTGGGCCACCTAAATCATCGTGTACTAAAAGTTATGGTCGTTTGAAGTTGACCCAAAACTCACAACTTAAGCTTAACTTGTACAAATCTCAAATTAGTTCTTTCCAAATTAGTTCTTTCTAAATTTAGCCCTTTCTAAGGCCGATGTGTTTCAATATCTCCCCCTTGGGAATATTCGTCCTCAAATGAGGTTACTCTTAGTAGAACTAAGGGTGGCAACATCTAACACCCAACTCAAACACCCAACATGCAATTTAACACACTTAACATATCAATTTAAAGAGTACCAAGAAAAGAATTAGTACCTTGATTTGGAATTTCTCCGGAATCAAAGAGATGTGGGTATATCTTCTTCATATCCTCCTCAGCCTCCCAAGTAGCTTTCTCAACAAACTGATTCCTCAATAAGACCTTGACTGATTCTACCTCCTTGGTCCTCAACTTGCGAACCTGACGATCTAGAATATGAACGGGTACCTCCTAATATGATAGGTTGTCCTTAATACCAATATTTTTAGAAGGTATAATAAGTGAAGGATCGCCCATACACTTCTTCAATATTGAAATGTGAAATACCAGATGGACTGCTGCTAACTCTGGCGGTAGCTCCAACTCATAGGCTACATTGCCAATCCTCTTGGATATCCTGTAAGGACCAATATACCGGGGACTAAGCTTCCCCGTCTTGCCAAATCTCATAACACCCTTCATGGGTGAAACCTTCAAGTAAACCCAATCATCCACCTCAAACTTTAAGTCTCTTCTCCTAACATCTGTATAGGATTTCTGACGACTCTGCGCTGTTTTCAACCTTTCTTGAATAGTCTTCACTTTCTCCATAGCATGATGAACCAAGTCTGGTCCTATCAACCCAGCCTGACCAACCTCAAACCATCCAATATGATATCTACATCTTCTCCCATAAATAGCCTCATAGAGAGCCATTTGGATGCTAGAGTGGTAACTGTTGTTGTAAGCAAATTCAATTAGAGGTAAGTGATCATTCCAACTACCCTTAAAATCGATCACACACACCCTCAACATATCCTCAAAAGTCTGAATTGTGCGTTCTGCTTGACCATCAGTCTGAGGATGGAAAGAGGTACTAAAATTTACCTTCAAATACAAACTTTTCTGGAAAGACTTCCAAAATTGTGTGGCAAATTGCGCACCTCTATCTGAAATAATGGACATCGGAACTCCATGAAGTCAGACTATCTCTTGAATCTATAACCTGGCATAATCTTTTGCTGAAAAAGTAGTCTTTATCGGTAAGAAATGGGCTGAGTTAGTCATCCGATCTACAATCACCCAAATCGAATCATGCTGCCTGCGAGACCGCGGTAAACCAGTAATGAAATCCATATTGATCATCTCCCACTTCCATTCCGGAAGATCTATATTCTGAGCCATACCACTCGGCGAGCCGCCCTTTGACCTCTTCCATCGCCTTTTTGCCTTAGCATTTAGCATCCTCGAGGTCTGTAACTTTGGGCGATCTATCTTTGCTTCGTGGAATGACTCTGCGATTCGCCGACTGCTCCTTTTCCTTGCCGACTTGGTTTCTTCCTTCAGGGCTTGGAACACACGAACTTTAGGCGGTGAGATTAGCCACTCGGCGACACGTCCGAGTACTCTTGGCGATCTTCAGGCTCGCCCTTCTTCATTTCTTCAGTTTGTTTTGTTCCTTTTTGTATATTAGTGTCCTTGCTTTGCTACTCAATTCATATACCTGAAAATCAAGGCATTAACATCAGTTTATAACATAAATTAGGCATTTGAGGACACTAAATCTATGAAAACAATGCCCTAAATGAGTCCAAATCTCGGACTCATCAACACCCCAACTTAAACTTTTGCTTGTCCTTAAGTAAAACTCAAGATCAGCAGTTCAAAAAGGATGTCTCAAACAGTGCTGCATAAAACTCAACATGAATGCACACAACAAGGCTCAATTTACTCATGCAATGATCAATTGTGCACTCAAATATTCAAATTGTGACTCACCATTATCAAAGATGCTCAAGTTCACAATACTTGCTTCAAATGCAAGTTCAAGCTCAATAAAGGTACTCAAATGCCCTCACAACAAAGATGATTCAATATTCACACACTATTTCTTAGCAATTTAAAGTTCCGGAATCACATACAACTCTCACACTCATAAAGATGAACGCATGCATGACTTCACTCATAGGTTTGCCTTTATTTTCCAATCAACATTTGTTTCAGCTCACTCAGGATCACAAAGGTCTTTTCATGGCTTGTAATGGGGCTGAGTGTCAAGGTATGATCATTTAGGCTCAGTGGCTGCTACCTCCATGAAGTGTGGCCTGATCATCACTTTCCTCGTTTTCTTTAACAATTTAAACATGCTCATAATTCACCCCATTATTCAACTTCAAATTAATTACTGGATACCCATTTCTTTTGCAATTTTCATCACTTTATTTCACAACTTTTTCATTCTTTTTCTTTGCTTTTTTTCTCTTTTTTTTTTATATGGAGGGGTTCCATCTTTTTCAAAACCATTACTCAAAGGGGGATTTTTCACACTTCTTGACCTTCCTTCTCTTTTCACCACACCCCCAACTTAGGCTTTTGGCTTAAGTTGACTATTCAAACAAAACCACACTTCATGAGAGTTATGGGTGAATGGAACAAGAGGGGTCACAATTGTTTAAGTTTCTTCAAAGAAAAGGGTAAGGCTTAATAGGGTCCAAGCAAGGTTCACACATCTCACAAGGTTGGCCACAAAAGAGGTATATCACTTTTCAAAATCGTTGCCTAAGATCATTTCAAGTGCTTGCCTCACTTAGTCAACTGGACCAACAGGGCAAATTCTAGGTATTATCACACAATGGTTCAAAGTAAGCTCATCACACAAGACATTTGCACCAGTATCAAACAAGACTCCACACTTTCGCTAAAGTGTGTTCATTACAAGAGGCTCATTCGATAACCGGCTAGTCACAACGAGATGCTAAAAGTTCACACATTATCTATGCAACTTCATGGGCCTCATCGTAGCCTCACATTCATTTTATTCAATTAAGAGCACTATTCAAGTCATCGGTATTGATCATCACCGACACTCAAATCTGCACAAGAACAACCACATTCATACACAAAAGAGGTGGCACAACATTTTTTTTTAAAAAAAAGGTCAAAACCATTTCCATTAAAAATAAGGAGTCACAAGCTCAAACATCCACAAAATTGAAATCAAAACACATATATAGATCAAAATACCCAAAATTCACAAATAAAACAGAATCACAAGAGGTGGGTATGTAAATACCTCACCCTGCCCAGAAAAGAAAAATAGTTGTCCTCAAATGCAACTAAAATAACATCAATCAATAAAAACGACAGAGAGGGAGGTAAAGAAATGATCTTGTCTACACAGTCGTTCCATCTGTCGAGGCATCAATGCCCAGGGTAGTACTCTGAATCTGGGCATCAGTGCCCGGTGCAACATCAACACTCGCTCCACTGGAGCCTACCATGGAAGTATCCCTCAACGAAGTCTGATGGATGAATGCAAAATAGCCTCCTCAACCTCAGTCAGGCCCTCATATGTAATTCCTCCTGGATACCGAGATCCTCCTCATCAGTCTCACCCTCAGACTCTGCAGCCACATCCTCAGCTCTAACCTCATCTCCGGTGGTAACCAGATGCACATTAGAATAAGCTAGTACACCCGTGTCTAGGTCATCAAGGATCTCCACGGTCCCAAAAATCATCGACATATCTGTGGACTTCAGCTGGTCCACATCCTTTCTCAACTCAGCAATTGCGGCCTTCAAGGCCGTCACCTCATGAGTGGCTCCCTGACCTCTCTCACACATCTCTATCCTTGCCGTGAGGGCATCAATAGACTCTCCAAGAGGTGTCACAACAGTTATGAGGGCTCTCTCAATCATTCCAGGTACTGTAGCCTCTAGCCTGGAGGTACGTACATCAGCAAAATGGAATAGGTGCCCCATACGTAGCAGACTGGCCTGGGTGAGTGGAAGTCGGGAAGCAGCACCAGTAGTGGACCTAGGAGGCAAGGCAACATCAGAAGAACTCAGAGTCATGGAAGGGGCAGAGCAAGAAATACCTGAAGGCCCAGAGGCCGGAGTAGGCAATACTGCCTCTGTAGGTAGTGTCTTAATATCAACAGTTGGGGATGTCTCCACCGGGGCTGCCTTCTTCTTCTCAGCCTCATCTTTCACATACTCAGCCTCAATCCACCAAATGTCGCTACAGGAGGTGGGAATCACTTCCACGTCATTCTTTTCATCACTAGGCACACGGGCTCGTCTACACAATTCGGTGATCAACACCGAGAAAGGGAGAGATGTTTGGTACTGCCTGGCCCTCAGGGCTATCTCTTGTCCAATGATCATACCTAAGTTGAGGCTCGACCTATCAATGATAAAACCAAGACAGGCCGCCTTCGTGTGGCAGAGGATAGACTCATTTTGGGACGGCATGATTATGCTGCTAATAAACCCAAACCAGAACGTCGCTGCCACATTTAGATCTTTCTTCTCTATGGGCACCCCGACCTCAATCCACCTAGGAGTACCGTCTGAAAGGAGAGGAGCCAGCCACTTCTTCATGTCCTCTAAGGATTTTGTCTTGATCATGTATTGGTAGTCATCTGCATTGGTTTTAGTGCATTCCAACATAGCATTAATATCATCACTGTCACACTTTACTTCTTTCCCTTGACAACTACGTAGTCGACTGGCTTGAAGGTGGCAGCCTTCTTCTTCCCTTGTGGCACCAAAGCTCTATAGGCAGTGTAGAATTCACGGACCCAATTAGGAACATAGGGGCCCTGGGGTTTTGTAAAAGTCTCAAACTTGTGGGACATTAGGGTCTGCCATATTTCTGGGTACCGGTCTATCACTCCATCTGTAGACAACCTCTTCTCCTCAATGATAGTCCTCAGTCCCTCAACCTTTAATCTGTTGAGAGACCAGGGAGGAGGACCCTGTGCAGGTGGTGCTGGGACTACAACATGATCTGGAACTGGAGAGGGAGTGGTCGTCTCAGGCACCCGGATCCTAATCGAATCATATATCCCTTTTTAGCGCATTTCAGCTTTCCAGGCCAATAGCAGCTGCTCATCCTCAGTCTCAGAGATAACAGCCTGAGGATCCAAGTGTTCTCCCTCACTTTCAAAAGTGGTGAGGTGAGTCTCGTAGACTCCCTCACTATCGGAGCTGACTTCCTGTGATGCAGCTGCGGGGCGCCTTCCCCTTTCCTTTGCCCTTCCCACCCGTGGTAGGAAGTTTATTTGCCTTTGCTTTAGATGCCGCTGCATCCTCATTGATGACGATTCCCTTTGCCCGTTTGCGGGGAGGCATGTCTCGACCTGATACTTTGGGTTTGGCCATATCTACAAAACACATCAGAAAAAGTTAGAAAAATGTCCAGAAATATATACAGAAATAAGGTTGCAGAAAGACTCGCCGAACCAGTCGGTGAGTCGCCGAGTCACTTAGGCGAGCCAGATCGGACTCGCCGAACGGACCAGCTCAAAAAGTTCTCAAAAATAAGGCATGTTGGTGACACTCAGGGCCCTTCGGTGAATCGCCGACACAACTCGGTGAGCAAAGACTAGCCCGCCGAATATTACAGTGCATTTTAGGGGTTAGGGGCGCTGAATGGGCGATCAAAGGAACCTTTCGGCGAGTCGCCGAGTGAACTCGGCGAGCTCAGGATTCACGCCGAAAGTTATAGACTCCAACTAGCCAAATAATGAAATTAAAGGCGATCAAAGGGGGACATTGGCGAACCGCCATACCGTTCGGCGAGCTCGACCCAGCTCGCCAAACTGCCCAACGTGCCAATTTTCAACCCCAATTTCCAAAATTTAGCCCGCAGCCCCTGAAACCAAAATAAAACACCTACACTATGCAATTAGGACCAGACCCATAAGACCCATGCCTTCAGGGTACTCAGACTTCCCCCGATTTGGCCAATTATGGCCATTTGATGACTTTTGCCCTTAAGAATGACGTCAACCGCTCTATCATTTGGCCAATTATGTCATTTGGCTGTATTTGGGGTTATTCAGACTTCACCCAACTAGACCAAAAACAAAATAACCGCAACCCAACAATTATGAACCAATTTTAATGCATTAAACACGGAGATTCATCATTTTAAACAAATCGGCATAATTTCAAAATACAAAATAGGCACAACAATCTAGAGTTTGGGGTTCGGATAACCAACCTTTATGCCGAATGAAGAATTTGATATGCTAGGCGGCAATGTAATCCAAATCCAAACACGAGATCAAGAGAAAAAAACATATAAACTAGCAATAATACGAGATCTAAAGTGCGGGTGCGAGATTATGGGGTTAGAAATGAGAGAATATGAAGGATTTTGAAATTTTAAACTGTTTGGCCTTTTAAAACCTTTCAGTTCGTGGCCCTTTCGGTGGTCTAAGTCGTCCACGCCGAACCACTCGGTGATGCGCCAAGCGGTAAATTACCTCGCCGAGTTTTACAGGACTCCTAATTATCTTGGGGGTCCAAACGGTGGACAACATCGGGCTCGCCGACCTGTTTGGCGAGTCGCCGATAAATTAATTAGCTCGCCGAGTTTTAAAGACCTCCACCCATTGATTTGTGGTTCCAACGAAGGTCCAAGTTGGGCTCGCCAACCTATTCGGTGAGTCGCAGACTGGACTCTTTGGCTCGCCAAACTGCACACTCTACTTTTCAACCTGCACAATCAACACCCATTTTTCAAAATCAAACTTAAAGCATTAAAATCTTGGGTTGCCTCCCAAGAAGCGCCTTAGTTAACGTCGTGGCACGATGAAAATACCCATTCAAGCTTCATTCTTGGGGCTTGCCATGGTATCACTAGGCAACCCCCCTTGTTGTCTTGGGTTCAGATGAGATGAAATTTGACCCATTTGGGTCTCCAGCTGCTTGATAGAGATGGAATGAGAGGTCACCGTCTGGTTAAGAGTCGATACATCTTCCTTCATTTCCTTCAACACTTTATTGGACCCTTCAACCTTGTTAAGAATGCGTGAGAGTGTGTCTTCCGTACGGCTACCCTCAGTATCTTTAGGCTTTTGACGCTCATGGGGAGGCACATACCTATCCTTCTCCCCTTCTCTTTCCTTCCTAGAGGCGTTACGATCACGCCACTCTCTATCACGGTCTCTCCATCCCTCATCTCTATTTCAACCTTGAATACCACTCGGCGAGCCGCCCTTTGACCTTTTCCATCGCCTATTTGCCTTAGCATTCAGCATCCTCGAGGTCTGTAACTTTGGGCGATCTATCTTTGCTTCACGGAATGTCTCGGCGATTCACCGACTGCTCATTTTCCTCGCCGACTTGGTTTCTTCCTTCAGGGCTTGGCACACTGGAACTTTAGGCGGTGAGATTAGCCACTCGGCGACACGCCGAGTGCTCTTGGCAATCTTCAGGCTCGCCCTTCTTCATTTCTTCAGATTGTTTTGTTCCTTTTTGCATGTTAGTGTCCTTGCTTTGCTCCTCAATCCATATACCTGAAAATCTAGGCATTAACATCAGTTTATAGCATAAATTAGGCATTTGAGGACACTATATCTATGAAAACAAAGCCCAAAATGAGTCCAAAATATCAGACTCATAAACACCCCCAACTTAAACTTTTGCTTGTCCTCAAGTAAAACTCAAGATCAGCAGCTCAAAAAGGATGTCTCAAATAGTGCTGCATAAGACTCAACATGAATGCACACAACAAGGCTCAATTTACTCATGCAATGATCAATTGTGCACTCAAAGATTCAAATTGTGACTCACCATTACCAAAGATGCTCAAGTTCACAATATTTACTTCAAATGCAAGTTCAAGCTCAACAAAGGTACTCAAATGCCCTCTCAACAAAGATGATTCCATATTCAAACACTATTTCTTAGTAATTTAAAGTTCCGGAATCACATACTACTCTCACACTCACAAAGATGAACATATGCATGACTTCACCCATAGGTTTGCCCTTATTTTCCAATGAACATTTGTTTCAGCTCACTCAAGATCACAAAGGTCTTTTCATGGCTTGTAATGTGGTTGAGTGTCAAGGTATGGTAATTTAGGCTCAGTGGCTGCTACCTCCATGAAGTGTGGCCTGATCATCACTTTCCTCCTTTTCCTTAACAGTTCAAACATGCTCATAATCCACCCCATTATACAACTTCAAATAAATTACCGGATACCCCATTTCTTTTGCAATTTTCATCACTTTATTTCACAACTTTTTCTTTGCTTCTTTTCTCTTTTTTTTTTTATTATTTATTTATATGGAGGGGTTCCATCTTTTTCAAAACCATTACTCAAAGGGGGGGTTTTTCACACTTCTTGACTTTCCTTCTCTTTTCACCACACCCCCAACTTAGGGTTTTGGCCTAAGTTTGCTATTCAAACAAAACAACACTTCATGAGAGTTATGGGTGAATGGAGCAAGAGGGGTCACAATTGTTCAATTTTCTTCCAAGAAAAGGGTAAGGCTCAATAGGGTTCAAGCAAGGTTCACACATCTCACAAGGTTGGCCACAAAAGAGGTATATTGTCAAATTGTTTCACTCTGCAAAATCGTTGCCTAAGATCATTTCAAGTGCTTGCCTCACTTAGTCAACCTGACCAACATGGCAAATCCTAGGTGTTATCACCCAATGGTTCAAAGTAAGCTCATCACACAAGGTATTTCCACCTATATAAAAGGCTCCACACTTTTGCTAGTGTGTAATGTTCATTACAAGAGGCTAATTCGATAACCATCTAGTCACAACGAGATGCTAAAAGTTCACACATTATCTATGCAACTTCATTGGCCTCATCGTAGCCACACATTCATTTCATTCAATTAAGACTACGATTCAAGTCATCGGTATTGATCATCACCGACACTCAAATTTGCACAAGAATAACCACATTCTTACACAAAAGAGGTGGCACAACATTTTTTAAAAATAGGTCAAAACTATTTCCATTAAAAACAAGGAGCCACAAGCTCAAATGTCCACAAAATTGAAATCAAAACACATATATAGCTCAAAATACCCAAAATTCACAAATAAAATAGAATCACAAGAGGTGGGTATGGAAATAACTCACCCCACCCACAAAAGAAAAGCAGTTGTCCTTAGATGCAACTAAAATAACATCAATCAATAAAAATGATAGAGAGGAAGGTAAAGAATGATCCTGTCTCCACAGTTGCTCCATCTGTTGGGGCATCAGTGCCCTAGGTAGTACTCTGAATCTTGGCATCAGTGCCCGATGCAACATTAACACTCGCTCCACTGGAGCCTACCATGGAAGTATCCCTCAACGAAGTCTGAATGGCTGAATGCACCATAGCCTCCTCAACCTCAGTCAGGCCCTCATAAGTAGTCTCCTTCTGGATACCGAGATCCTCCTCATCAGTCTCATCCTCAGACTCAGCAGCCACATCCTCAGCTCTAACCTCATCTTCGGTGGTAACCGAATGCACATCAGAATAAGCTGGCATACCCGTATCCAGGTCATAAGGGATCTCCACGGTCCTAAAAATCGACATATCTGTGGACTTTAGCTGGTCCACATCCTTTCTCAACTCAGCAATTGCGACCTTCAAGGCCGTCACCTCATGAGTGGCTCTTTGACCTCTGTCACACACCTTTATCCTTGTCGTTAGGGCATCAATAGACACTCTAAGAGGTTTCATAGCAGCTGTGAGGGCTTTCTCAATCATCCAAGGTACTGTAGCTTCTAGCCTGGAGGTACGTACATCAGCAGAATGAGATAGGTTCCCCATACGTAGCAGCATATCCTGGGTGAGTGGAGGTCGGGAAGCAGTACTAGCAGTGGACCTAGGAAGAAAGGCAGCAGCAGAAGAACTCGGAGTCATGGAAGGGGCCAAGTTAGAAATACCTGAAGGCCCAGAGGCCGGAGTAGGCAATACTGCCTCTGCAAGTAGTGTCTCAATATCAACAACTGAGGATGTATCCACCGGGGCTGCCTTCTTCTTCTCAGCCTCATCTTTCATATACTCAGCCTCAATCCACCGGATATCACTACAGGAGGTGGGAATCACTTCCACGTCCTTCTTTTCATCACGAGGCACACAGGCTTGTCTGCACAATTCGGTGATCAACACCAAGAAATGGAGAGATGTTTGGTGCTGCCTGGCCCTCATGGCCTTCTCTTATCCAATGATCATACCTAAGTTTAGCTCGACCCATCAATGATAGAGACAAGACATGCCACCTTCTTGTGGCGGAGGATAGACTCATTATGGGACGACATGATCGTGCTGCTTATAAACCCAATCCAGAACCTCGCTGCCACATTTAGATCTTTCTTCTCTATGGGCACCCCGACCTCAATCCACCTAGGAGTACCATCTGAAAGGAGATGAGCCAGCCACTTCTTCATGTCCTCCAAAGATTTTGTCTTGATCATGTACTGGTAGTCATCTGTAATGTTTTTAGTGCTTTCCAACACATCGTTAATATCATCACTGTCACACTTTACTTCTTTCCCCTGACAACTACGTAGTCGACTGGCTTGAAGGTGGCAACCTTATTCTTCCCCTGTGGCACCAAAGCTCCATAGGCAGTGTAGAATTCCCGGACCCAATTAGGAACATAGGGTCCCGGGGAATAGTAAAAGTGTCAAACTTGTGGGACTTTAGGGTTTGCCATATTTCATGGTACTGGTCTATCTCTCCATCTGTAGACAACCTCTTCTCCTCAATGATAGTCCTCAGTCCCTCAGCCTTTAATATGTTGAGAGACCGGGGAGGAGGACCTTATGCAGGTGGTGATGGGACCACAGCCTGATCTGGAACTGGAGAGGGAGTAGTGGTCTGAGGCACCCGAATCCTAGACGGATCATGTATCCTTTTTGAGCACATTTCAGCTTTCCGGTCCAATAGCAGCTGCTCATCCTCAGGCTCTGAGATAACAGCCTGAGGCTCCTGGTGTTCCCCTTCACTTTCAGAAATGGTGAGGTCAGTCGCGTAGACTCTCTCTCTGTCGGAGCTGACTTCCTGTGATGCAGTTGCGGGCACTTTTCACTTTCCTTTGCCCTTCCAACCCGTGGTAGGAAGTTTAGCTGCCTTTGCTTTAGATGCCGCTGCATCCTCATTGATGACGATTCCCATTTTCTATTTGCGGGGCAGCATGTCTCGTCCTGATACTTTGGGTCTGGCCATATCTGCAAAACACATCAGAAAGAGTTAGAAAAATGTCAAGAAGTATTTGCAGAAATAAGGTTGCAGAAAGACTCGCCGAACTAGTCGCTGAGTCACTTAGGTGAGACAAATCGGGCTCGCCAAACAGACCAGCTCAGAAAGTTCTCAGAAATAAGGCATGTTGGCAACACTCAGGGCCCTTCGGCGAATCGTCGACGCAACTCAGCGAGCAAAGACTAGCCCACCGAATATTACAGTGAATTTTAGGGGTTAGGTGCACAGAATGGGCGATCAAAAGAACCTTTCAGCGAGTCGCCGAGTGAACTTGGCGAGCTCAGGTTTCCCGCCGAAAGTTACAGACTCCAACTAGCCAAATAATTAAATTAAAGGCAATCAAAGGGGGACGTTGGCGAACCGCCAAACCGTTCAGTGAGCTCGACCCAGCTCGCCAAACTGCCCAACGCACCAATTTTCAACCCCGATTTCCAAAATCAAGCCCGCAGCCCCTGAAACCAAAATCAAACACCTACACTATGCAATTTGGACCAGACCCATAAGACCCATGCCTTCGGGGTATTCAGACTTCCCTCGATTTGGCCAATTTTGGCCATTTGACGACTTTTGTCCTCAAGAATGACGTCAACCGCTCTATCACTGGGCAAATTACGTCATTTGGCTCAATTTGGGGTTACTCAGACTTCACCCAACTAGACCCAAATCAAAATAACCGCAACCCAACAATTATGAATCAATTTTAATGTAATAAACATGGAGATTCATCATTTTAAGTAAATCGGCATAATTTTGAAATACAAAATAGGCACAACAATGCATCAAAATCGTTTTCAACACAGGCCCAGCACACATCAATACTAAATTATCAAAAATATTCGAGTTCAACTACTAATCTAGAGTTCGGGGTTCGGAAAACCAACCTTTATGCCGAATGAAGAATTTGATATGCTAGGCGGCAATGTAATCTAAATCCAAACACGAGATCAAGAGCAAAAGGCAAATAAACTAGCAATAATATGGGAATTCCAAAGTGCGGGTGTGCGATTATGGGGTTATAAATGAAAGAATATGAAGGATTTTAAATTTTTAAACCATTTGGCCTTTTGAAACCTTTTAGTTCGCGGCCCTTTCGCCGGTATAAGTTGTCCACGCCGAACCACTTGGTGATGCGCCAAGCGGTAAATGACCTCGCCGAGTTTTACAGGACTCCCAATTATCTTGGGGGTCCAAACGGCGGACAAAATTGGGCTCGCCGACCTATTCGGCGAGTCGCCGAATAATTAATTGGCTCACCGAGTTTTACGGACCTCCACCTCTTATTTTGTGGTTCCGACGGCGGTCCAAGTCGGTCTCACCAATATCTTTGGCGAGTCGCAGACAAGTCTCTTTCGCTCGCCAAACTGCACATTCTCAAACACACTCCACTTTTCAACCTACACAATCAACACCCATTATTCAAAATCAAACTTAAAGCATTAAAAACTTGGGTTGCCTCCCAAGAAGCGCCTTAGTTAACGTCGTGGAATGATGAAAATACCCATTCAAGCTTCATTCTTGGGGTTTTCCATGGTATCACTAGGCAACCCCCTTGTTGTCTTGGGTTCAGATGAGACGAAATTTGATCCATTTGGGTCTCCAGCTGCTTGATAGAGACAGAATGAGAGGTCACCGTCTTGTTAAGAGTCGATACATCTTCTTTCATTTCCTTCAACACTTTATCGAACCCATCAACCTTGTTAAGAATGCATGAGAGCATGTCTTCCATACGGCCACCCTCAGAATCTTTGGGCTTTTGACGCTCATGGGGAGGCACATACCTATCCTTCTCCCCTTCTCTTTCCTTTCAAGTGGCGTTACGATCACGTCACTCTCTGTCACGGTCTCTCCAGCCCTCATCTCTAGTCCAACCTTGATTACCACCCGACCTTGGGTAGTTAGCACGATAACCTTCTCCTTGGTTGGCTAGGAATTTCACTTCCTCGTTGTATAAAGCTTCAAACCTTTCATCATCAAGGCTCACTCCACCAACACCCATATCATTTACACTCTTCAAACCAACACCCATGATGTTCTTAGCCAAGATATCCCGTTGAGTCATCATTTTAGCCATGTTCTGGTCTCTCTCTTGATCTTTTTCGATCTGTTCTTTTTTCAATTTATAAGTGAGAGGAGAGACTTGGTCTTCTCGAGTGTACCATGCCATGTTTATCTTGGTCATGCAATCAAGGAGTTGGAAAGCTATCGCATAGGGCTGTTGCATTAAACCACCCGGAGAAAGTTGGTCAGCCACTCCCTTGTTCACCGAATCGAGGCTTCTATAGAAATATTGCAGCAGCACATTATCGGGAAGTCCATGAGTTGGGCATTGCAACACCATCTTCTTAAACCTCAGCCAAGTCTCATGGATTGGCTCACCTTCCAAATGCTTGAAGATTTGGATGCTATCCCTAAGAGTCATCATCTTCGAAGGGGGAAAGAATCGCACTTGGAATGCAGTAATGAGCTCATCCCACGAAGTAATAGAATCTCTTGGCAACTCAGCCAACCACTTGTTTGCCTCTCCCATCAGAGAAAATGGGAACAACCTCAGCCGAACCGATTCTTGAGATATGTTCTTAAATGAGAACGGTCCACAGACATCAACAAAATTTCTGATAGGCTCATGGGGATCCTCATGAGCTAGCCCACCAAACAAACCTTTTAGTTGCAGGAGCTGCACCATGGTGCTCGTGATGTGAAATACAACGTTTCCTTCTGTCGGAGGCAAACAGATGCCCCAACACCACCCATTTGGGCTGGGTCATTGACATCGTTGAGGTTGCCGACATCATCTTGGTGGCCCACTTGGCTAACATTACTTCCATTAACGCTCATTTCTTCCTCTGTTTTAACAAGCAACAAAAAAAACCAAAAACAAAAATAAGTAGATTCAACTATAACTACAAAGATCACAATTCAACTTCAATAAAAGAATTTTAAACAACACCACTCCCCTGCAACGGCGCCATTTTGATTAACGTTTCAAGCACACCTCATCAAATTCTAGGTGAGAACGATCATTAAGCAGTATAAAACCCAACAAATGAGTATGGGTCGAATCCCACAGGGAGCGGTACGTGTTCAAATTCAATTAAGAAGTGCAAATATGATCTAACTAGCTATAGGAATAGATATTATCGAAAAAAAGACATCAAATAAAAGGGGTGACACGAATGTCAAATGGGGGTTTTTGGTTTGAAATTATCAACTACAATCAGTCAAATAGCAATGAGATAACAATAAGGAGAGAAACTCTGGGGATGTGATCGATTATAGGTAAATTTTGATATATGGGTAATTGAAACTACTAGTAAACAGCCAAAAATCAGTGGGTAGGCTAGACTATAATTGAAATAGCTTTCTCTCGAACAGCTATTCCGCTTCAAGAGATTTCTCTCGAACATCAACAAGCATAGAAATTAAGAACAACCCATAACCTTAATGCAACTTCTCTCTCAAGCAAGATGGGTAGGACTGGGTTTAGGATTCACTCTTTCGAGCTGAACCCAAATCAACCCAATACATACAAATTATTAATCAAAAGCTTTGGTTCAAAAACCTCTCTCTCGAGCAAGCTTAGAACACAAAATTAGAACTACATTTGCAACTACAATTCATAAATTAACCCACAGCTAATGATTAAACCCACTTCAAAATAGCATTTAAACTAGTAATTAGCAATACTCATACACTAATTCAACCCATAATCACATGATCACACCCCAAGAATTGGGATTTTAGTCGAACATCATAAAAAGTTAAAAATCGTTACCAAATCGATTAGCCATCAACTGGGTAAGAGGAATTCAAGCTTTACAATGCTTCAATTCGAAGAAAATTAGAAACCCACTTCTGAAATCTCTAAGTTCAGTCTCAAAACCCTCAAGTCTACTAATAGAACTATTCTCTACTAAATTGGATTCTCAAAATCTTTAAAATTTGATAAAATTCTGATTATTGATAAATTACTGTTCAAAATGTAATTTATAGTCGCTGAAAATAAGCCACGAAGGCCCACTCGGTGAAGTAATTCAGGCTCGCCGAACCACTCGGCGAGCCGCCCTTTGACCTCTTCCATCGCCTTTTTGCATTAGCATTCAGCATCCTCGAGGTTTGTAACTTTGGGCATCTTTGCTTCGCCGAACGACTTAGCGATTCATAGACTGCTCCTTTTCGTCGCCGACTTGGTTTCTTCCTTCAGGGCTTGGCACACTGGAACTTTAGGCGGTGAGATTAGCCACTCAGCGACACGACGAGTGCTCTTGGCGATCTTCAGGCTCGCCCTTCTTCATTTCTTCAGCTTGTTTTGTTCCTTTTTGCCTGTTAGTGTCCTTGCTTTGCTCCTCAATCCATATACCTGAAAATCAAGGCATTAACATCAGTTTATAGCATAAATTAGGCATTTGAGAACAATTAATCTATCAAAACAAAGCCCTAAATGAGTCCAAATCTCTGACTCATCAGAGAAAAAGAAAGATATTTTATTTTGGTATAAATGGCATTGGTCAAGTACTTTTAGTACATCACAAATATTATGGTATGTTTTATTATGAACTACCGAAAGGGAAAAAGAAGAAAATAATTCTTGGCCATAAAAATTTTTCATTGGTTATATATCTTTGTACGTCAAAAATATTTTGCCAGATATTAAATAAAAAGGGAGGAGATACTAATGACAAAAGTAAATCAAGAAATAAGTTTTTCTTGTAATGGTTTTGACCCTGACAAGAATGATATAAATTTCTCCTTGAAAGTGATGTTCACCACACAAATAATGTTATGAAATGTGTGGTAATATCCAATGTTAATTGTGAGCTTTGGTGAGCTACTGTACTACTACCCAAAGAAATAAAATTGCTCATGATATTAAAATTGTAGTAAGTCTCGAAAGAAACTTTTTAAGTTTCAAAGAAATAGTCAAAGAAAATAAATTATATTGAGACTAGAAAATATGGAAAGATTTAGGATCTTCATATTACTATAATCAAAGTGGGTTATAAATATTTACGTGAAAGATTACTCATATTTTATGTTGTTTGTGGTAACTAAATATAGACATGATGATGGAATCACATGCAAAATAAACTAGAAGTTTATTGAAATAAATATTAGTTCACATAGTCGGTTGAAGACCATCCCGGTTCAAATATGATACGAAAATAAATAAAAATTTATGTGGTTATATATATTGAGGAAAAAATTAATTCTTCAACAATTCTCTTGTGTTGATTGTTCTCATGATAAAATTATGGTTGTACAAGCTTATGTTGAGATTGTATCTCCTGAAATTTTGAAATGTATAAAAAGGTGAATATGAGTCCATTCAACTGTCATGTGGGCCATTTACTATTATATGGTTTAATATATGCATCTATGTTATGGGCACACATGCTTTATTATCAACTTGTAATTTGATGTTTGCAATGGTTGTTTGATTGAATTGTTAAATCAATAGCACATTTTAAATTACAAAATTATATAGATGATGTTGGTTTATATCCAAGTGGTTTAAGCAGAAACTATATGCCTCCAATTATAGCTAAACCATTGGTTATGAGAATAATCCTCCCAAAAGAAATTTGGTATGAGATATGTTATTTAAAGTGTAGCAACACTTGTATGTATCAAGCCAACAAGGTTCCCTATCACAATTGGTTCAGGGTGAGGAATCAAATAATTCTCATCTATAAATTTAAATGTGCGGTATATTATTTCATTACTCCACCATTACGCAATGTAAAAAGATGATTCCTCAAATAAGGTTGGGTGAATGTTAGATTCTCTAACATTAGGGGGAGATAAGAAACTAGAAAATAAATTATACATAATGAATTATCATTGGTATGATCCTTATTGAAGAGATAATTTAAGTCAATTATCAGACAAAATCACTGACCCTGTGTTATAATCTAGTTATAAATACTCCAATGAAAAGTCCTTGAAGGACATAATTTATGGCACACCTAAAGTGTGATAGATTAATCGATTCGAAAAATAAAACTTCTTGAAGAAGAAAATGAGAAAATGATCAAGATAGTTATAATAATGAGGAAAATACTTTAGAAAGAGCACCATAGCATAACACTTCATAAAACCTTGGAAAAGGTTCATGTACATGTAAATGATGAAAAATTAAGAGAGCTCGACAAGTTGTTTCATATTAGAATCGATATCAAATACACCATCGATGATATCTTTAATATAATATAACGCTCAAAATTATAAATGGTGATGGGGATCTTGATATTAAATCTATCAGGAGTTGATAGATAAATGATTGGCCAAATAAAATACAATTCAAGTATATTTTATTTCACTTGGAAAAGTGAAGTTATGGACTTATTTTATCCATATACCAAGATATAATGTCAGGCGGGGTACAAATGAATAATTGTGTGATAAGTAAAACCGTAAAATATAAAGTATGACTTGTGCATTAGAAAATAATTTTTTTTTCATAAAAATCCTAACATTATCATATGGAGATGTATTCTCCTAAGATGGAAGCAATGGGTTTTCTTTCAGTCTGATAATATATGGAAAACTTGAATACGTGTGATTAATGATTACCATGTCTAGCTAGATAGTAAATATTATATGAAAATCCCTCAAGAAATCAAAAGGTTTTAAAGTGATTCCATTGAATAGTACACCAATGGTTGTGCGATCACTTAACATAAAGATCAATTTTGATTTCAAAATGGTTAGAAAGTGTCATTTCATGGTGCAATTGGTGAACTTATGTATCTTCTATCATTATTCATGGTATGATAATTTTATTACTCTTATTGATAGTTATATCAAAGTGAATCAAATATTCATTTATAAATTTATTTAATCTAAAAAAACTTGTCAAGGTTTATTGGTTATAAAACTGCAGGAAATTATTCATATGAAGTTTGATGTCAAGAAAGCTATATGTTTTCATGTGAATACTGTCATATCATATTATTCTACAAGACAATCAATTATATTATCGTGCAAATGAATGTGTCTGTCACTTGGTTATTACTACGAACAAATCGAACGAGCAACTTACTTATGCCGATAAGGTCACAAACTAAGTGATTGTCAAGGATGTATTTGGTTGAACTCAACATAGATCAGGGGCAAGAAAATGATATATCAGGATAAGCTCAAGGATGCATCATTTTCATGAATGTGATTTGATCACAAAGACACAATCCATATCAACATTTTGAAAACTAAGTATAATAGTGGGAGACATCCTTTACAAGAATTAAATGATGTTTTAATCATGGGAGTAAATGTAACACCTCGGCCTTGGAAAGAGCTAAATTTAGAAAGAACAAATTTGGAAAGAGCAAATTTGAGATTTGGTCGAATTAAGCTTAAGTTGTGAGTTTTGGGTCAACTTCAAATGACTATAACTTTCAGTATAGGATGAGTTAGTTGGTCCATAAAATATCAAATGAAAGGTCTTGGAATCCTCTTTCCAACGCAATTGAGTTTTCTAAATTTTGAGTTCGGATGAGGAAGATATGCCCATTTGAAGTCAGCATGTCCAGCTAAGAAAAGTTACTCAGATTAATGAGGGGTATTTTGGTCTTTTCCTTACCCCATCAGCTTAAAAAAAATTTAGTAATATTTTTGGGGTCAAATCTGATTTGGGTCAGTTTTCACCATCCCTAATACGCTTAGGGTTTTAGAGAGAAGTTCAAGAGGAGAAAGAAAGGAAAAGATTCAAGCGCTCAAGGGTTTCTTGCAATCTTCAAGGGGTTTTCGCCAAGGATTCGATCCTAACAAGGTATGTAAGTTTTCATAGTGTTGGGTTCGTTCACCCATACGCTAATTATGAGTTTTCACTTTCAAATTCATTCATGAGATTGAGTATATTGAGGTTATTGATGAAATTCTTGAAGTGTTATTCTTCGTTCTTGAATTTTGATGTTTGGTTGAGTTCTTGAGGTGAGGATCTTGTTAATGAGTATTGTTCTTGAGGGTTTTTGAGTAGATTTCGATGTAGTTAAGTTGGGTAAACGAATCTAAGAGGGTTTGGAAGAAACCATTCGATTCTAGGCGAATTAGGGTCAGAAAATGAGAAACAAAATTTGTTGGGTTTTCTGGGCAGGGGCTGGCACGCTGCGCCAGTAGTGCGCTAGAAATGCACCCTGAAGTTTAGGGGCTAGCGCCCCACGCCACTCAGTGCGCAGGGTCGCCTGCCCCCGTTCTATTTCCACCGTTTGACCCGTCTGAGTTCCTTTAAGGTGTACCTTTACTCCTTTCTAATTCTAACTACTCTAAACTAAATCTAAACATCGAGAGATCCTTCATAACATGAATCATAACCCTTGAATTCATAATTCAAATTCAAGGTAAAGTTAAGAGTAAAGTCTTGATAGTTCTTTCGAGTCATTTTGAGAAGTCTTTTACAATCTTTTAAAACTTGTTTTAAGAATTGAGTACTTGAGTTTGAGGATGAGGAGAGTTGATTTTCATTTTTCAAAATGAATATATAGGAGCTAAGTATTCCTAAGAGTAAATGTTTTTATATTTAAAATGAGAGGAAACATCGATTTTCAAATGAGTTCATGAGGAGTTTTTGAGTATAATCTCTTTTAAGAGAACCTTTTGAGTAATAATCTTAAATCTTGAAGATGAGGAAATATTTTTAAACATATGGGATGAGTTATATTTTAGGAGTATTATTGAGCACCGATATGGGGACGAGTTCATACAACTCAAAGTCTTCATAAACCATGTAGTCAGCGTGGGTAGAAAGGGTCATACTTTTTAGACGATTCGTTATTTATTTTTAAGCATAGCTTAGTGGATCCACTTAGTTGAGGATGTCTTATACCCCGGTAAGGTATAGGACAGTTCTGGCAGCGTGGGCGAGATGTTGTATCATCACATAGCTCATAGTGATGGTTGTCGGTTAGAGAATCTCCCAAATTTAGTTATCTTTGTTATCTTTACATACAAACTGAATTATTATTTTATTTTTAAATACATTGAAACATTATTTACTGTTTTGAAAGCTTTCTTTATAATGCATCTCTATTGTTTCTTTTATACTGAAATGAGTTGAGTATTCCTGAGTTTGAGTATCCTTGAGTTGAGTTGAGTTGAGGTGAGTTTGGTTTCCTTTTTATCAGTTCAAGCTTGCAAGTTATGTTCAATGTTACCCTTACATGCTCGTACATTCTATGTACTAACGCCATTTGGCCTGCATTTTTCATGATGCAGATACATGTAACTAGGATCATCAACCAGCGCTTCGTTGATCCAGTCGAATTCCAGATTTGCTTGGTGAGCCTCCTTGCTTCCGGAGAATTCCCATTTACTTTTTAGTTTAGTTAGGATGTCGTGGGTCTTATCTCGACTTCCATCATTGTTGTTAGAGGCTTCATAGATAGATAGACAGTGGTAGTTCATGAGTCTTTTTCATTTCCATTGTTGATGTTTGAGACTTGAGTTTCCATCTTTTGGCCAGCTGAATGTTCTTATACATTTCTGAATTTATTTTTTTGAGACAGTTGAGTTAAAGTTTGACATTTGAGTTTATCTTATGTTGAGTAAGTCTTCCGCTGAGAGTTGATCCAGAAGAAGGGTACGCTTGGAGCCAACAATGGTTCTCGAGTGTCGGCCACGTCCAGGGTGTAGGCTCGGAGTGTGTCAAACTTGGTATCAGAGCACAGTATTCAAGAGTTCTAGGATGTCTATGAAGCCGTGTCTGTAGAGTCGTAGTTATCAGTGTGAAGCATGACACATCTATCATTAGGAAGCGTCGATATTTATGAACTATCTCAGTTCTTTCATACTCTTTTTGTGTGATAGAGTTCAACTCTATAAAGTTTCTTTCTAATTCGTACTTGCGCGTATCTTTCAGATCATGCCTCCACAAAGAGCTATTTGAGGTCGTCCTTCTAAGAGAAATGTTGTTCCCCAGGATCAAGGGGTTCCCTATGCACTAGAAGTGCAACCCCAAGGAGAGGTCACTAACGCTGAGTTCGGGGATGCTAACAGGATGTTGAGTCAAGTTGTGACCAACCAAGCTAGGCAAAAAAGAGGGAATCAACAAGATGTGGCTGATACATCCAGGATCCATGAATTCTTAAGGATAAATCCTACAGATTTCACCGGTTCGAGTGTTACTGAGGATCTGGAAAACTTTGTGGAAGAGTTGCAGAAAGTATTTGAGGTAATGCATGTTGCAGATATAGAGCATGTGGAACTAGCTGCATACCAACTGAAGGGTGTTGCTAGAGTCTGGTACGACCAATAGAAGAAGAGTAGAGCTGAGGGTGCACCAATTGTGAGCTGGGTTATGTTCGAAGAGTCCTTCATGGGGCATTTCTTTCCCCGTGAACTGAGAGAGGCAAAGGTAAGAGAATTTCTTACTCTTAAGCAGGAATCCATGAGTGTGCATGAGTACAGCCTCAAGTTCACTTAACTTTCCCGTTATGCTACGGAGATGGTTGTTGATATGAGGAGCAGGATGAGCTTGTTTGTGTCTGGGATGTTTCGTCTGTCAAGCAAAGAGGGTAAGGTTGTGATGTTGATAGGGGACATGGATACAGCAAGGCTGATGATACATGTGCAATAGGTGGATGAAGACAAGTTGAGAGATAGGGAAGAGTTCCGAAACAAGAAAGCTAAGACAATAGGAAATGAGTCCGGGCAGCATAAGAGTAATGCAAACCGGTCATCCTTTCAACAAAAGCCAAATGGACCTGCTCCATCGTATGCTAGAACACATGCACCAAAGAACAGAGGTGAGTTCAGGAATCAGAATTCTCAGAACTTCAGAGCTAGACCTGCACAATCTCAAGGTAGTGTGGCACAAGGAGGTAATTGGACTCCTGCATATGTTAAGTGTGGTAGGAACCACCCATGAGCATGTTGTGATGGCTCCACAAGTTGCTTCAAGTGCGGTCAGAATGGTCACTTCATGAGAGAGTGCCCTAAGAACAGGCATGGTAGTGGTAATGGGGGTAATAGAGCCCAATCTTGTTCAGTGGCTCCGCCAGACAGAGCTGCACCTAGAGGAGTTACTTCAGGGACAGGCGGAGGAGCCAGCCGTCTGTATGCTATCACCAGTCACCAAGAGCAAGAGAATTCACCAGACGTTGTCACTGGTATGATCAAAGTCTTTACTTTTGATGTATATGCATTGCTAGATCCATGTGCGAGTCTATATTTTGTGACTCCATATATTTCTATGAGATTTAATATCCCTCCTGAGCGACTGCTTGAGCTCTTTAGTACTTCCACACCTGTTAGTGAGTCTATTCTAGCTGAGAGAGTTTATCGTGATTGTACCATTTTTGTCAATCACAAGGACATTATGGCTGACTTAGTCGAGTTAGATATGGTAGAGTTTGATGTTATTCTAGGTATGGATTGACTTCATGCATGTTATGCCTCAGTTGATTGTAGAACTCGAGTTGTAAATTTTCAGTTTCCTAATAAGCTAATTTTTGAGTGGAGGAGTAGTTCAGCAGTGCCTAAGGGTCGTTCTATTTCATACCTTAAGGCGAGA
This sequence comes from Solanum etuberosum, assembly GCA_029582245.1. NCBI lineage: Eukaryota > Viridiplantae > Streptophyta > Magnoliopsida > Solanales > Solanaceae > Solanum > Solanum etuberosum. The sequence continues at coordinate 58,208 of JAJONR010000747.1, forward strand.
AAGTTAGTTTCCAAGGGGTGCATCTATTACTTAGTCCGACTTAATGACTCTAGTGTTGAGACACCACCTATTCAGTCATTTCCAGTTGTGAGTAAGTTTCCAGATGATCTTCCCGGAGTCCCTCCTTAGAGAGAAATAGACTTCGGTATAGATGTCCTTCCTGATACTCGTCTTATCTCTATTTCGCCATATAGAATGGCTCCCGCTGAGTTAAAAGATTTAAAAAAGTAGTTGAAAGACCTTCTTGGTAAAGGCTTCATTCGACCAAGTGTCTCTCCTTGGGGTGCTCCGGTCTTATTTGTGAGGAAGAAAGATGGTTCACCTACGATGTGTATTGATTATCGCCAATTGAACAAGGTTACTATCAAGAATAAGTTTCACCTTCCAAGAATTGATGATCTATTTTATCAACTTCAGGGTGCCACTTATTTTTCTAAGATAGACCATAGATCCGTCTATCATCAGTTGAGAGTAAGAGAAACTGACATCCCTAAGACAACATTCAGGATCCTTTATGGTCATTACAAGTTTCTAGTCATGTCCTTTGGTTTGACTAATGCTCATGCAGCGTTCATGGATCTTATGAACAGAGTGTTTAAGCCTTATCTTGACATGTTTGTTATCGTTTTCATTGATGACATTCTAATTTACTCGAGGAATGAGGAGGATCATGCTAGTCATCTCAGAGTAGTTCTTCAAACTCTTAGAGATAGAGAGTTGTATGCCAAATTTTCCAAGTGTGAGTTTTGTCTTGAGTCTGTGGCGTTCTTAGGCCATATTGTTTCTGGTGATGGGATTCGAGTTTACACTCAAAAGATTGAGGCAGTGTAGAACTGGCCTAGACCCACATCTCCAATTGATATTAGGAGTTTCTTGGGATTGGCTGGTTATTATAGAAGGTTTGTAGAGGGGTTTTCATCTATTTCATCCGCATTGACAAAGTTGACTCAGAATACAACAAAGTTTCAATTGTCTGAAGCTTGTGAAAAAGGCTTTCAGGAATTGAAAACTAGGTTGACTACTGCCCCAAACTGGATTGTGTATTTGATGCGTCCAAAGTTGGAATGGGTTGTGTATTGATGCATAATGGCAAAGTTATAGGTTATGCCTCCAGACAGCTTAAGATTCACGAGAGGAATTACCCAACCCATGATCTAGAGTTGGCTGCGGTAGTGTTCTCTTTGATAATATGGCGTCACTATCTCTATGGTGTTCATGTTGATGTGTTCACTGATCACAAGAGTCTTCAGTATGTATTCAGTCAGAAAGAACTTACTCTCAAACAGAGAAGGTGGTTAGAGTTACTCAAGGATTATGACATGAGTATTCTCTATCACCCAGGTAAGGCTAATGTTGTTGCTAATGCTTTGAGCAGGTTGTATATGGGTAGTACTTCCCATGTTGAGGAAGGAAAGAAAGAATTAGCCAAAGATGTGCACATACTTAAACGATTGGGAGTCCGGTTAATGGATTCCAATGAAGGAGGAGTAGCGGTGATGAATGGGGATGAATCATCGCTAGGGTCCGAAGTTAAAGAGAAACAAGACCAAGACCCTGTGTTGCTTGGATTGAAGGCAAATGCTCATAAGCAGAAAGTGATGGCTTTTGAACAAGGAGGAGATGATGTATTGAGGTACCAAGGTAGATTGTGTGTACCAAAGGTGGATGAACTCCAAGAGAGGATCATGGAGGAAGCTCATAGCTCCAAATATTCTATCCATCCGGGTTCCACAAAGATGTATCGTAACTTGAGAGAAGTCTATTGGTGGAGTAGTATGCAGAGATGTATTGCAGAGTTCGTTGCTAATTGCCCGATTTGCCAACAAGTCAAGGTAGAGCACCAGATGCCCGGTGGTATGGCTCAGAACATAGAACTTCCGAAATTGAAATGGGAGATGATCACTATGGATTTCATTACTGGTTTACCGCGGTCTCGTAGACAACATGATTCGATTTGGGTGATTATAGATCAGATAACTAAATCAACCCATTTCTTACTGGTAAAGACTACCTATTCAGCAGAAGATTATGCAAAGTTATATATTCAAGAGGTAGTAAGACTTTATGGAGTTTCGGTGTCCATCATTTCAGATAGAGGTGCGTAATTCACCGCACAAAGGTTTGGGTTCGAAGGTAAACTTGAGTACTGCTTTTCATCCTCAGACTGATAGTCAAGGAGAGCGTACGATTCAGACCTTATAGGATATGTTGAGGGCGTGCGTGATCAATTTCAAGGGAAATTGGGATGATCACTTACCTCTCATTGAGTTGCTTACAACAATAACAACTAATATACATTGGTATTGTGTACTTCTAAAATCACAAAATGCTATAACAGGTCTTTCAGTGTTGAACTTTTCTAGCAATTCATCATCTATTTCTGATGATTCGCCCCAAAAAGTTATTATTTTTTTATCACACCTTAATTTGACAGCTAAACACATAAAGATAAATTCTGAAATTTATAAGAGAAGATCCTTTTTAAAACAAAGACTATTTGCAATTTTCATGGTAATTTTTAAAAGCATTAACAATGAATATGTAAAACTAAGTTGAACTTACTTCTCATTTATAAGTATCATCTCTCTTCGTTTTGCTTTTCCTCCGATGAAGAACTTTGAACTCACGAATATATCACGTATATCTAGAAAGAAGATTAAACATGTAATCATGTAAGAAATCATTAATTAAATAAGAGAAACATATTATTTTTATATTGAATGTTAGATAAGTCGATCAAATGTACATAAATTATCTTAGTTTGTTCCCTCGATACGTAATGTTGCATCTTTGAATGAAACAAAATTGTTTGAAAAATAAACTGTAGAAAAGTAATTGTTGCACTCCTGAGTTATAGTGTTGTCGATGAATCCAACTTCAATCTCCTTATTTACCAATAGGAAATTCAAATTGGCACCATTAATGTGTCTGTTTATGATATAATTAATTTGGCCTTGCTGCATTTTTTCTTTCCACTATAGAACATGATCACTAAAAAGTATAGCATTAACTTTTGTGCCCTGTTAAAAAGATTAAGTTTTAATAGTTAAAATATATATATAATATAGAAATATTAAAGTAATATACTAAAAATTATTATCTCTTTGTCAACAAATGTCACAGTCTTTTGAGTTTCTTCATTTGTGCATCTTTTATACTCTTTTATTTCTCCACTTTTGATGACTAAAACTTTTATTATCTTGTAAGAATCGTATCTTCTTAAGATGTTAATTGACACAATTTCGTTGATCAATTCCCTTTCAGATTCCATTGCAAGATTATCTAAATAAATCGTTTGCAAAAATTATAATAAATATATATATATAATTTTATATTATTTTTTTTATTAGATGAAGATATTAGCTTACCTATGATATTACTTTAGATGAATAGATGAAACTTGTGAACACATGAATATCTTAGTTATAAAATAAGAGAAATTTTAAAATAACACAAATCTTAAATAATCGAGCCAAGTTTAAAAGAACTGAAACCATAACCTACCTCGAGGTTGAAATTGCACCCGAACCTCTACTCTGAAACTTTTCTCTTACGAAGGGCCTCCGAATGATGTCACACTATTAAAAAATGAAGAGAATGCTGATCTTGGGCGTATTTATATGCCTAGGAGCCAAACAACACCCATACTTTAGCCGAGTTTGAGGATAAATTCTTTAGTTATTGGTAGTGTTTAAGTAATGTTATTGCATTATGTTTAACCAATATGATTAGTGCTTGTAGGTTAGGAAACAAGAGAGAAAAGGGTACAAAAGCGGCAGTCTGTGAAGTGAAGATTCGGTCCAAGCGCGAGAGCAGAAAGGATTAAAGTGTCAAAGGAAAAGAGGAAGTCAAAGTGAGAGAATCCAGTATTCAGTATCCTCTCCGCATCGCAGAGAGGGAATTAATTATTTGTTCACACTTTTGATGTTGAGGCAGAGGACTATGTATCCTCTCCGCGTCACGGAGAGGACAAGTTTGATAGAAGCTGAAGCTACAAGGCACTGGAGCGTCGTGTTCCTTTGTCCCAATTTTTTTTTGATTTTCCCAAACTATAAATAGACTTGAATTTTATTATTTTAAGAATTCTTTTTCTTGTTTTTGGAGAATGACGACTTGGAGAGCTATCTCTACTATTTTAAGGTTCATTCCTAATCTTTACTTCATTGGATTTCTCTTATGCTTATTGAATATTTTAAGATTGAGACTTGCATTATGAGTAGCTAAATTTCCTAGTTCTAGGGTTGTGGCTAAATGATGATTGTGTATTATTGAATTTGATGGATTGATCTTGGTTAACACATGAATTACTCGTTTGTTCTCAATTTAGTATTTTGTGAGTGGACACCATTGAAATAAATTCATTATCTAAATTAAACTCGACAGAGGAATAAAGAGATATAACGTGGGATAAAAAGAGCATGATTGTAACACCCCAGAAGTTTGTAGTGTAAACTAGAGCCTAAACATGAGAATTATGTCAAGAGTGAAAGAGGGTAAGGGCCTAATCTACCTTGGGAAGTGTGACGGAAAACATTTTTTCCCTTGGACCATTTGGCAAAGGGCAGCATGGTCACCCAAGTAACTGGGCGAATCGCCAAAGTTCACTTGGGGTCGCCTAGTGGGCTGTCCCCATGACCTGGCTACTGGATTATTGGGCGAGCTAGGTCGGGGCTCACCAAACCACTTGACGCATCGCCCAAAGGGTTCCCCCCATCGCTGAGTGGAATGCCTCAAGGTTGAGTAATATGGAAATTTTGGCGGACCAAGGGTCCACTTGGCGAGCCAAAACGGGTATGGATGGCAGTTTTGAGTTAGAGGTTTAGGGGTCTTTAATTGTTTTCCCTAAATTGGTGCTACATTGTTTTATTCTTTCCCTAGTAGAGTATATAAGCTTTTTAGACTCAAGTTTCCCTCAATTAATTCATTCTCCCAAAGATCTAAAGAAACCCAAGACTTCATCCCCTCCAAAGAAAATTCTCTCTCTAGAACTTCAAGGAAGAAGAAGAAATAAGAAGGTGGAGCTAGGGTTCAAGAATCAATTTCTTCTCACCAAAGTTATTGGAATCCATTGTTAAGGTATGGTAGTCCTTTATCCATGGATAGCTTTTATCCATGGAGTCCCTCCAAATTCAATTTCAAAACTAGTGATTTCTCCAAGTTAGAGTTTGACTTCAATCTTATGGGTTCTTTCCAAAAACGTTTTCAATAGTTGATTTATGATAGATTATGATTGAATTGATGAATTATTGTTGATTTATGATGAAAATTCCCCAAGAACCCATGAAATCCCTAATTTTCCCAATTATGAACTATGATGTGGGTTTGATGATTATAGAAGTATGATATGAAATTATGCTTATTATAGTTGGGTTACTTGAATTATGCTATAATCCATGTCTAATGTAGTAATTCTAGATGTGTTGATGAATTATGATTCATGGTCCTTGAAAGGGCAATTTATGATGTTATGCATGTTTATGAAGGTTATGTATATGCTTTAAGAACACTTTGAGAGTAAAGTGATTATGACTATGATGTACTTGTGGTGTTGTTGAAAGGCTATTCTCACACACACACTTAGGAATGAAGTATGAATCAAGTTTCTATGATTATGATAATGATGATGTGTTGGTTGAAAGGCTATTCTCAATTATACACTTATGAAAGAAGATGACATGTTGTGAAAGGTTTTCTCACAATATGGGGATTCTTAGGTTGAAAGGCTATTCTCACCTATTGAATCTATGAGCTATCCTATGAATGATGTTGGATTGAGTGTTGATGCATTCTTCCATAATAATGAACTCAAGTAATGAATGTTAAGTACTCCATGGGGAATAATGCTAAGCACCAAGTGGATATTGATAGAGATGAAAGCTCATACGTGAGTTGAGGTGGGGTTTCTAGTAACAATCTCTTGAGATGGATGCCCATACGTGAGTTGAGGTGGGGTATCTAGTAGCAATCTCTGTATTCCATAAACTATGTGCCCTCATAGGTTAATAGCTAGTGGATCCACCTAAGCGAAAATGTTAATGGTTCTACGTTAGGCAAGTAGGACAACTCTTTTCGGTGTGATTAACACCAGATTCTATGATTTTCTCACATGGTCTATGTCGGTTAAGGCTTACCCCCACAATAAATGATTATGAACTATGGTTTCTCAAGAATGCACTACTTAGTGTGGGTGGGGGTATGAGACTTCATCCATGCATTTTACAAGTAGGCTTTGAGAGTAGTTATGGTGTGTTTCTTTTATGTTATGATAACTTATGAAATGAAGTATGCTTAATATGGATTGTTGCTATGAGTTTGATTTCCTTGATATGGCTTAATAAATGTGAAGGTTTCCTTGTATATGAGTATTAACTAAAGGTGAGATCATAGAATGGTAAGTGTGATTATGTTGGCCTAAAAGTTGTACTTAGCATAGATGGGATTATGGGATCTTTATCTATGCATTGCACAAGTATAACTTAGGGTTACTTATGAGATGGTTCTATGCTGCTATGATGGTCTATATGTTGAAAATGCTTGTGACTTCTGCTTTTATACTATTGCGCATGATGATTTCTCAAACTTAATAAAGTGCATACTTTTCAACTAAAATGTCTTTTTTAGCATATTTTAAAGGTTTTTATGCATGACTATCATACTTAGTGCATTTTTGCACTAACCCATATTTTCTACATTTTTCACAAAGTGTAGGTTCCGGTTCTTAAGGTGATCTTCTTGTGGTTCAAGCTTGGATCGACTATTCTCCTAGCTTGTGGTTAGTCCTCAAGATTCGAGGACATATGAGTCAATTGTAGTTTCTTTCTAGTTATTCCCTTCGGATTATGTTGAATGGGTTGTGACCCTACATTTTTTTTATTCAAAGATTGTATTAGATGGCGATTTGAGACAAGTTAGACTTCCGCTTGCGTTTTATAAAGACTTCAATTGTATGGAAAAAGTTTTAAAAAATTCCGCAGTTTTCTATTGTCTTATGTTATGATATGCTAAGGGCTTGTATGAGACCCTTACGGGGTCAAGTACGCCATGTTACATCTAGGGTGTACCCCTGGGTCGTGACAAACTTGGTAATCAGAGACCAAGGTTTAGAATGGTTCTAGGATGTCTCATAAGCCACGTTTAGTAGAGTCTTGTTCATAGTGTGAAGCACGCCACATTTATGAATGAGAGAGGCTATAAGATGTTTAGGAAAATACACTTCTTTCATTACTCTTGAGTTGTGCCTTAGATTTTAACTCTATAAAGTTCTACTTCTAATCCTCCTTTGTGTCTTCAGGATATGAATACACGAAGGGCTAACACTAGAAGGATGGAAGATGAGAATGTGAACCAAGGAGCTCCTCCTCAAGATATTCAAGTTCCAGTTGATCCCGTGGTTGAGAATGTGACCCATGCGGAGTTTAGGTCGGCTTTCCAAATATTGGCTCAAGTCGTTACGGCTCAAGCCAATAGAGAAGTTGTAGCTCCAGTGAATGTTAATTCGGCTACTTCAAGGGTTAGGGATTTTGCTAGGATGAAACCTTCCGAGTTTCATGGCTCCAAAGTGGAAGAGGATCCTCAAGAATTTGTGGATGAGGTTTACAAAATGGTTGATATCATGGGGGTTACTTCGGTAGAAAAAGCGGAGTTAGCCGCTTACCAATTGAAAAGTGTGGCTCAAATAAGGTATAAGAAATGGAAGGATGAGAGGCCAATATGAGCGGGTCCCATAGATTGGGAGATGTTCAAATCGGCGTTCCTTGATAGGTTCTTTCCCCTAGAGTTAAGGGAGGCTAAGATGCAAGAGTTCATTAACCTTAAGCAAGGTAGTATGAGTGTTAAAGAGTATGCCTTGAAATTTACCCAATTATCCAAGTATGCTCCAACCCTCATAGCGGATTCAAGGGCTAGGATGAACAAATTTATGATGGAAGTGTCCGACTTGGTTGAAGAAGAATGTCGTATGATAGTGCTTGTTGAGAACATGAGTATCTCACGTCTTATGGTAAATGCCCAATAAATTGAGGAGTCAAAGCTCAAAAGAAAGAATAAGGAGGTGAAAAGAGCTAGATCCGATGAACAAGGACAAGCAAGGTTCAAAAAGAGGTTCTCCAACCAAGATTCCTCCAATAATTCCCCAATGGTCAACAAGGATAGGGTGTCTAACCCTAAATCTCAAGGAGGAAATGGAGTTGGTTCTTCTTTTGAAATATCTACATGTGCCAAGTGTGGGAAGCAACATATGGGTAAGTGTCTAGCCGACACGGATGGTTGCTTTGGGTGTGGAAAGAAAGGTCATAAGATGAGAGATTGCCTAACCCTCATGGCAAAAGGGAGAGAGGCCACACAACCTCCTCTTAGTGATCCAGTTCCCATTCCTCCAAATTATGGTCGCTTCTATGCACTCTGGTCTAGAGAGGACAAAGGAGCCCTTCCGGATGAAGGCACCGGTATGTTGATAATTCCCTATAGATGTAAATGTTTTATTCAGATCCCTATGCTATTTGTTAGACTTTGATGTTAGCCTTAGTAGGGGTTTTCTCCCAAGGGGGAGATGGTATTCTTAGAAAGCAAGATTGTTGAGAGTTTCGATATTCTCATCTCTTTCTTCTATTTCTATTCTAGGTTGAGACAAAGAGTTCCTCATGGCTTGTTTCATGTTTTAGAGTCATGTGTGATTTATGTGTTTCCATGATCTCCTTATGTTATGCATGTTCTTGAGAAATTCATGTTTAGAAAGAAAATGAGTTTTTTATGATTTATGTTCCTCATGTTGTTGTGCATTTAGTATGAGTGGCCTATATGTTTCATGAGATGAATTGTAAAACATGTTTTGGTATGATTTTAAGAATAATTGCATACCTTGCTTCATGTTATTAAGTTGAGCATGCTTTGAGATGGAGAAGGTAGTTCCTCCAATGAATTTGAGAAATGTTGAAGTTTTCATGCATAATGGGTTGTTAGATGTAATTCCTACTTTCTTGTGTTGCATTGATTATTTTTGAGATGGAGTTGAGGAGGTGAGTCCTTAATTCCGTAAGGTGTCTAAAATCGTCATTCGAGGACGAATGTTTCCAAGGGGGAGATAATGTAACACCCCAGAAGTTTGTATGGTAAACTAGAGCCTAAACGTTAGAATTAATGTCAAGAGTGAAAGAGGGTAAGGAACTAATCTACCTTGGGAAGTGTGATGGAAAACATTTTTTCCCTTGGACCATTTGGCAAAGGGCAGCATGGTCGCCCAAGTAACTGGGCGAATCGCCAAAGTTCACTTGGGGTCGCCTAGTGGGTTGTCCCCATGACCTAGCTACTGGATTATTGGGCAAGCTAGGTCGGGGCTCGCCAACCCACTTGGCGCATCGCCCAAAGGGTTCCCCCCATCGCTGAGTGGACTGTCTCAAGGTTGAGTAATCTGGAAATTTTGGCGGACCAAGGGTCCACTTGGCAAGTCGCCAAGTGCCCTTGGCGAGCCAAAATTGGCATGGATGACAGTTTTGAGTTAGAGCTTTAGGGGTCTTTAATTGTTTTCCCTAAATTGGTGCTACATTGTTTTATTCTTTCCCTAGTAGAGTATATAAGCTTTTTAGACTCAAGTTTTCTCAATTAAGTCATTCTCCCAAAAATCTAAAGAAATCCAAGACTTCATCGCCTCCAAAGAAAATTCCCTCTCTAGAACTTCAAGGAAGAAGAAGAAGGAAGAAGGAAGAAGAAAGAAGGAAGAAGGTGGAGCTAGGGTTCAAGAATCAAGTTCTTCTCACCAAGTTATTGGAATCCATTGTTACGGTATGTTAGTCCTTCATCCATGGAGTCCCTCCAAATTCAATTTCAAAACTAGTGATTTCCCCAAAGTTAGGGTTTGACTTCAATCTTATGGGTTCTTTCCAAAAACGTTTTCAATGGTTGATTTATGATGGATTATGATTGAATTGATAATTATTGTTGGTTTATGATGAAAATTCCCCAAGAACCCATGAAATCCCTAATTTCCCCAATTATGAACTATGATGTGGGTTTGATGATTATAGAAATATGATATGAGATTATGCTTGTTATAGTTGGGTTACTTGAATTATTCTATAATTCATGTCTAATGTAATAATTCTAGATGTGTTGATGAATTATGATCCATGATCCTTGAAAGGGCAATTTATGATGTTATGCATGTTTATGAATGTTATGTATATGCTTTAAGAACACGTTGAGAGTAAAGTGATTATGTACTTGTGGTGTTGTTGAAAGACTATTCTCACACACACACACTTAGGAATGAAGTATGACTGAAGTTTCTATGATTATGATAATGATGATGTGTTGATTGAAAGGCTATTCTCAATTATACACTTATGAAAGAAGATGACATGTTGTGAAATTTTTTCTCACAATATGGGGATTCTTAGGTTGAAAGGCTATTCTAACCTATTGAATCTATGAGCTATCCTATGAATGATGTTGGATTGAGTGTTGATGCATTCTTCCATAATAATGAACTCAAGTAATGAATGTTAAGTACTCCATGGGGAATAATGCTAAGCACCGAGTGGATATTGATAGAGATGGAAGATCATACGTGAGTTGAGGCGGAGTTTCTAGTAACAATCTCTTGAGATGGATGCCCATACGTGAGTTGAGGTGGGGTATCTAGTAGCAATCTCTGTATTCCATAAACTATGTGCCCTCATAGGTTAATAGCTAGTGGATCCACCTAAGCTAAAATGTTAATGGTTCTACCTTAGGAAAGTAGGACAACTCTTTCGGTGTGAGTAACACCGGATTCCATGATTTGCTCATATGGTCTATGTTGGTTAAGGCTTACCCCCCACAATAAATGATTATGAACTATGGCTTCTCAAGAATGCACTACTTAGTGTGGGTGGGGGTATGGGACTTCATCCATGCATTGCACAAGTAGGCTTTGAGAGTAGTTATGGTGTGTTCCTTTTATGTTATGATAACTTATGAAATGAAGTATGCTTAATATGGATTGTTGCTATGAGTTTTATTTCCTTGATATGGCTTAATAAATGTGAAAGTTTCCTTGTATATGAGTATTAACTAAAGGTGAGATCATAGAATGGTAAGTGTGATTATAGTGGCCTAAAAGTGGTACTTAGCATAGATGGGATTATGGAATCTTTATCTATGCATTGCACAAGTATAACTTAGAGTTACTTATGAGATGGTTCTATGCTGCTATAATGGTCTATATGTTGAAAATGCTTGTGACTTCTGCTTTTATACTAATGCGCATGATGAATTCTCAAACTTAATAAAGTGCATACTTTTCAACTAAAATGTCCTTTTTAGCATATTTTAAAGGTTTTATGCATGGCTGTCATACTTAGTGCATTTTTGTACTAACCCATATTTTCTACATTTTTCACAAAGTGTAGGTTCCGGTTTTTAAGTTGATCTTCTTGTGGTTCAAGCTTGGATCGACTATTCTCCTAGCTTGTGGTGAGTCCTTAAGATTCGAGGACGTATGAGTTAATTGTAGTTTCTTTCTAGTTATTCCCTTCAGATTATGTTGAAAGGGTTGTGACCCTACGTTTTTTTTATTCAAAGATTGTATTAGATGGCTATTTGAGACAAGTTAGACTTTTGCTTGCATTTTATAAAGACTTCAATTGTATGGAAAAAGTTTTAAAAACTTCCGCACTTTTCTATAGTCTTATGTTATGATATGCTAAGGGCTTGTATGAGACCCTTACGGGGTCAAGTACGCCATGTTACATCTAGGGTGTACCCCTAGGTCGTGACAATGATCTTCTCTAGAATTAGGGTTGATTTTTATATAGGATAGGGATATATCTAGAGACCTTGCTTGGTTAATAGACAGGATGAAAATGTAATGCTCGGTAATTGGTTCAGTTTATCCCTGCTCAATGATGTAGTTAGGTTACCAATTACATTAGGCGATTAGAGGTCAGGAGACCATGATCATACATTTAACCTTGTAATCCATAATTCGATAACTGATTGATATCCATTAAAGAATATAATATGCATGAATCTCAATCGTAGTAGTTTTCTTCATTATTTAGATAATTGATCATTTATAATAATATATCACATTTTCTACAAATACTTGCTTTAAGTTCTAGTTATTGGAAGAATCAAATATATCCTAATCTTAAGTCTCCGTGGGTACGACATCCATCTCTTAAAAAGAGCTATTTTATTACTTGCACGACCACGTACACTTGCGTATTTTGGGGATGTAATAAGTTTTTGGCACCACTGCTGAAGACTTTAGAATTAGGAATTATTTGAATTATCTAATTACTAAAGTTATTGTTCAAGTGTTGACAGCTTGATATTAGCTATTGTTATTGCAGGTTGCGTTTGAATTTCAAGCTGGAAGAAGGACGAGAGCTAGTAGAGCCCCTCGCTCAACATGAAAGATTCATTCATTACCGGAGAAGGCAAGTATGATTAACCTACAATATCCCTCAAGTTGGGATTGAACCAGTAGCACCAATAGTAGGGGTTGAACCAGCAGAAGTTGTCGCAATGGTAGAGATGATAGTTCGAGACGTGGCAATCCCACGCACAACTACCATCACTTCGAGTATTCAGAAACCACTAGCTGGTGGTAGGTTTTAATTAAAGCAGAGTATGGTGTAACTATTGCACATTAATGGATAATTTACTGGGCTATCTCATAAGGACCAACAAGTGCACATTCAGAACTTCCTTGAAATCAGTGACACATACATTCCAACTGGAGTAAACCCTAATTATGTGAGACTCACATTGTTCCCTTTCTCCCTATTAGGGGAAGCAAAAAGATGGTTGAAATCTGAGTCAGAGAACTCTATTACTGCAATAAGTTGTCAGGCATGGGACAGTTTATTGGAAGACAACCAAGCTTGGAAGACAGCCAAGCTTAGGAGCGAGATACTTCATTTTAGGTAGAAAGGAGGGGAGAATTTATATCAGGCATGGGACAGTTTCAAATCAGTTTTGTTAAGTTGTCCACGCCATCATCAAGCAAATGAAGTTTTGGTCCACACCTTCATTGAGAGTTTGGAACCAAACACAAGGATTTTACTTAATTCAGCTACAGGACGACAAGTTTTGGAGAAGACTTATGCTGATTTGTTTACATCAAGGAAATCCTGAATGGAAGGGAGGAAGTGTGAAACATGTACTACAGAAGACTGCTGGAATGTTAAAAGTTGATGCAGTCAAAGGTTTGACTGCACAAATTGCTATGATGTAGAACATGATGAACACCAATTCCAGTAATTTATCACTAGGACAACAGCCTGCCTAAGTGAATGTGGTACAACAGCCACAATCGTGGTGAAAGATTTGTGGAAGTGGTGATCATACTATTGATAGTTGTGGAGCAAACCAGATAGGGAGAACGAGCAGACATCGAATGATTAATTTTGATTTCTTATTATCGTGGATGTTGTAAACTTCGTAGGTAATGCATAGAGAGGATGTAACGACCTGTTCCCGTCGTTATAGAAAATCCAACAGGGAAATTTTTTGGGCCGGAAAACTTCTTGGTAGTAACTTGAAATTTCCTGACCCAGTCCAGATTTGGATGAAATCAAAGTCAGTGAGATCTAGAGAAATCTGGTAACAAATGGGAGATAAAATTATGAATCTGATCACATGAGTAGATAGCTAACACATTAAGGAAACCGTACGACTTTACGGAATCGAATTCGGGTGAGTAGAACTCCTGAAACTAAGCTTAGCGTGAATAGGTATTTTCTGAGTGTCATAGGTTGAAGGTGTGTTGTGAAATGGGGGTTTGGAACTCAAATTCCGAGGTTCTGTCTCCACGCAAGCCGCCAGGGTGGGATTAATCCCGCCAGGGTAGGGCGGCTGTAGCGGGATAAGGTACACTGTGGTGGGATAGTCACGACTTAAGTTGGAAATAAACCCCAAAAATGTCATTATTCTGCAATTTCCATTTTTGAGAACTAGGAGACGACCCCAGACGAGTTCTTGACAGTTTTTGACTAATTTTGGTGCTAAAGGTAAGGTTTTTGCTCCCCAATTCCATTTTTTGATTCGTAGAACGTAAAATCTTGATCGTATATCATTGGGGGAGGGATTTGAATGGTTTTGGATGGTGGGAAAAATCCTAACTGCACCTTAGGATCATAATTTGGGTCTTGGGTTATTGAATTTGTCATGATCCAGGGAAATTAGACCTTAATTATTGATCCTCGTATTGAATTGTTTGTTTGTAGACCTAGAGCAAGCGGAAAGAATCCAAAAAAGGAAAAATAAAGTTTCTTAGGAGGATTCAAGCTTTGTTCGAGGTAGGTGATGGTTTGATTTCTTGTTTGCGTGTTATATGTTGATGATTACTTCATTGTGATGCATGTGTGTACTTGAATAAAGTATTGTGATCAAACCTAATGAAATGAGAACGAATGATTGTATGCCATGAATCAACACTAGACTTGTATGATTGTGAGAATATGCATTGTGATTGTGATTGTGGTATGTTGAATGGAGCGGGTGTCACGTTCCGACACACTAACTGGAATCGGATGTTACGTACCGACATACTTATTTGAACAGGTGTCATGATCCGACACACTAACTTGGAACGGGTGCCACGATTCGGTACACTAATAGTTTGAGTATGGTCCGTGAGAGGAACAATGACTTGTTGTATATGCGTATTAAAGAGAATGTGGAATTATGAGTTGTTCATGATTGATAATCGATATATGTGTTTACATTATGTGCATGTCATGTTTACCTTGTTGTGATTATTGATATATGTTATACTTAATTGGATAGCCATGTGATCCTACCAGTACACTGTGGTTATGTACTGATACTGTGCTTGATCTTTCTTTGTTGAGTACAGGGCATCATCAGGCGACTACTGAAAGACCTCATTTAGAAGACCAGTGATCGATTTGAATTCAAGAGTGAGGTAGTTCTTCCAGGTTGCCATGAGTTCTTGTTATGTTTAGGTCCATTGCTATTCGGACATAGACTAGTACTTTAGATATTCTCTTGTTTAGTTGGGTTGCACCCATTTATTTTAGACTTGTTGAACTTTAGAGTTTTGGTACATTGACTTTCAGGTTCTAGGAAATAATTTCTGCAATGTTTTGTTTGTCGTTGTTAGATCTTGTTGGAGTTTATGGGAACTCTATTTGACTCTTGCATTTAAACCTGCTTACGTATCTTTAAATGCCTAGTAACTGATTAAGTTGTGTAGTTTTGGGTTAGCTAATTAGTATTAATGGTTCTCCCACCGGAGGGTTAGTGTGGGTGCCAGTCACGACGGTCTGGGTTGTGAGAAAGTTGGTATCAGAGCCCTAGGTTTGTTGATCTCGATGTATCAAAATGAGTCAAGTAGAGTCTTGCGGAACGGTACGGAGACTTCTGTACTTTTTTTTGAAAAGCTATAGGACTTTAGGAAATCTCTCTGTTTTCTCTTGTCTCATTTCGTGCTATAACTTGGTTCCAATTGGTATCGGGTGATCCAAATTGGTATCTAATCTCCTTCACTCTTCTGTCCACAGATGGTAACACTCGCTTCAACGGTGTCAGGCCCGTAGCTCCAGTCAATGAGCCCATTGAGGCATCCGTAGCAAGAGGTTGCGATCGAGGCAGGGGTAGAGGAAGAGAAAGGGGTAGAGGCTGTGGAAGGGTAGCACCCGCTAGGGGTGGAGCTCCGATTGAGAATGCTCCCAGAAATGAGAATCCTCTTGCGCATCATGAAGAAATAGAGGAGAATGTAGAGGTTGAGAATGATGAGGATGTTGGACAAGAGGAAGACGTGCAGGCTGAGACTACAGGTATTCCCCCCTTAGACCCAGTGTTAGCTTAACAGATTATGTCGTTCCTGAAAGGATTGGTTGGTCCCGGAGTTCTTCCCACAGTTCGAGCAACTCAAGCTCCCGCCAATCCCCCTATTGCTATCACTGTCCCCAAGGTGGGTGGAACTGTAGGTACTGATGCTTTCTTTCATCCTTTGTTGGGTCCGGTAATGACTGGGAATAAACATGAAATGTTGACCAAGTTTCTGAATCTGAAGCCTCCGGTATTCCATGGTTCTGAGCGTGAGGACGCCTATGAGTTCATCCTAGATTGTTATGAGAGGCTTCATAAGTTGGGTATTGTCCATCAGCAAGGAGTAGAGTTTGTGACTTTTTCAGCTTCAAGGTAAGGCGAGACGGTTCGGCTAAGGCATTGGCTAAGAAAGCTAAGAGCGCAGGTAACTTTCAAGGTTCCTACTCCAGAGGTTCAAGGAGGCCGAAACTTGCAGCCCGGATAATTCAGTCCGCTATGCCCGCTTCTACAGGTAATTACTCGAAAACTCTACATCATAATTTTATTCAGGATAGCTAGGGAGCCGCACCTTCGGCGGGTAGCAGGCCATCTTTTGATCACACTTATTATAACTGTGGAGAACCTGGGGTTATGAGGAGAGATTGTCCCCACCCGCGCATGTTGGATTCCGCACAGCAGAAGACTAGAGCAGTGGTACCTGCGGGAAATGGTAATAATGGTCGAGGGCGTCCACAAGGTGGGTGAGGAGGAAATCAGGAAGGCCGTGGAGGTCGGGGAAATGGTAATGCAGGCAGAGGTTCCGTGCAGCCAGGCAGGGAAGTCGCCCGTCATGAGGACAGATTTTCGGGCAAGACCGAGGCAGAAGCATCTGATGCAGTGATCACAAGTACTATTCTTGTTTGTGGCCTGATGGCTAATGTGTTATTTGATCCGGGTTCTACTTATTCTTATGTGTCCATGCGATTTTCCTCAGAATTTGATATGACTTGTGATATACTTGATGCCCTCATCCATGTTTCTGCCCCCGTTGGAGAGTCTGTCATAGTCACCCATGTCTATCGTGCTTGTCTTATATTGTTTATCAGTTTTCAGACTTGGGCTGATTTGGTGATTTTGGATACGACTGACTTTGATATAATCTTAGACATGACTTGGATGTCCCCCTAGTATGTTGTGTTAAATTGTAATACGAAGTCTGTGACTCTAGAGATCCCCGGTAGGGAAAAGTTAGAGTAGGAATGGGTGTACAAGCCTAAGCCAGCTAAGATCATATCCTTCATTTGGGCTAGGAAAATGGTAGGGCAGGGTTGTTTAGCCTATTTGGCTCATATTCGGGATGTTTAGGTTGAGTCTCCCTCTATTGAGTCTATTCCCGTGGCGTCAGAATTTAGAGAAGTGTTTCCTACCGATTTGTCTGGTATGCCTCCGGATAGAGATATACATTTCTGCATTGATTTGGAACCTGGTACTCGTCCCATTTCCATCCCTCTGTATCGTATGGCTCCGGAAGAATTAAGAGAGCTTAAGGCTCAAATCCAAGAGCTTCTTGATAAAGGATTCATCCGTCCTAGTGCTTCACCCTGGGGTGCTCCTGTCTTGTTTGTTAAGAAAAAGGATGGTAGTATGAGAATGTGTATAGACTATCGTCAATTGAATAGGGTCACCATTCGAAATAAATATCCATTTCCTCGGATAGATGATCTTTTTGACCAATTTCATGGTGCATCAGTTTTCTCTAAGATTGATTTAAGGTCTGGTTACCATTAGTTAAAAATTAGGCCTGAGGATATACCAAAAACGGACCCGCTATGGGCACTATGAGTTCTAGTTATGTCGTTTGGGTTGGCGAATGCGCCTGCAGCTTTCATGAGTTTGATGAATAGTGTGTTCAAACCATTTCTTGATTCGTTTGTGATAGTGTTTATCGATGACATTTTGGTTTATTCGGAAAGTGAGGAAGAGCATGTCGACCATCTTCGCATTGTTCTGGGTGTTCTTGGGAAACAAAAGTTGTATGCAAAATTTTCTAAGTGTGAATTTTGGTTGACTTTGGTTGCCTTTTTGGGGAATGTAGTTTCAAAAGAAGGGATAATGGTAGATCCCCAAAAGATTGAAGCGGTTAGGAATTGGGTTCGACCAAGTTCTGTGACTGAAATTAGGAGTTTTGTGGGGCTCACTAGCTACTATCGTTGGTTTGTGAAAAACTTTACTTCGATTGCCACACACTTGACAAATTTGACCAAAAAGGATATACCATTTGAATAGACTAAAAAATGTGAGGAGAGCTTTCAAAAGCTCAAGACTTTTTTGACCACAACACCTATTCTAGCGCTACCGGTGGAAGGTAAAGATTTTATTGTTTATTGTGATGCTTCACATTCAGGCTTGGGTGCAGTGTTGATGCAGGATAAGAATGTCATAGCTTATGCATCGCGGCAGTTGAAGGTGCACAAGAGGAATTATCCAACACATGATTTAGAGTTGGCAGCGGTAGTGTTTTCTCTTAAGATCTGGCGGCATTATCTTTATGGTGTTAACTGTGAGGTATTTACCGATTATCGTAGTCTACAACATGTGTTCACTTAAAAGGATCTGAATTTGAGACAGCGAAGGTGGATAGAGTTACTCAAGGATTATGATGTGACCATCCAGTATCATCCGGGCATGGCTAATGTAGTGGCGGACGCACTAAGTCGGAAGGCGGTGAGTATGTGTAGTTTAGCTTGCTTGAGTGTATCCAAGTGACCTTTGGCTAAGGAAATTCAAACCTTGGAATCTAAGTTCATGCAGTTGGGCATCTCAAAGAAAGGTGGGGTGTTGGCTAGCATTGAGGTTAGGGCCGCCTTTATTGAGGAGATCAAGGCCAAACAGTTTGAGGATGAGAATTTGAATGAGCTTAGAAAGAAGACAGTGATTGGTAAGGCACAAGATATGGTTCTTGATGCAGGGGGTGTTTTCAGTTTTAAGGAAGGATTTGTGTCCCTAGAGTGGGCGACTTGATTCAAAATTTATTGACAGAATCCCATGGTTCACGATATTCCATTCATCCAGGTGTGACCAAGATGTACCGAGACTTGAAACGACTATATTGGTGGCCTGGCATGAAGAAAGACATAGCGGAGTTTGTGGCTAAGTGTCAAAATTGCCAACAAGTAAATTATGAGCATCAAAGGCCGGCAGGTTTGCCTCAGAGAATGTCAATTCTGGAATGAAAGTGGGAAAGAATAGCTATGGATTTTGTGGTTGGTCTTCCCAAGACTTTGGGGAAGTTTGATTCTATTTGGGTAGTGGTTGACAGATTGACTAAGTTAGCCTATTTTATTCCGGTCAGAATAGATTATAATGCTCAGCAATTGGCTAAGGTGTATGTAAAAGAGATTGTAAGGCTGTACGGGGTGCCCCTTTCTATCATCTCAGACCATGGTACGTAGTTAACATCCAAGTTTTAGGGAAAATTACATGAGGAGTTGGGTACTCAACTCACTTTTAGCACAACATTCCATCCTCAGACGGACGGACAGTCAGAAAGGACCATTCAAGTGTTAGAGGACATGTTGATGGCATGCATGATCAACTTTGGAGGACATTGGGATAAGTTCCTACCCTTATGTGAGTTCTCTTATAATAATAGTTACCACTCCAGCATTGATATGGCACCATTTGAGGCACTTTATGGGAGAGGATGTAGATCACCCATAGGATGGTTTGAGGCTGGAAATGTGAAACCTTTGGGGGTTAACTTGGTGAGTGATGCTCAGGATAAGGTAAGAAGCATCCAAGCTAAGCTCCTAGCATCCCAAAGTAGACATAAAAATTATGTAGATCATAAGGTAAGAGACATGGCGTTTCAGACTGGTGAGAATGTACTTCTAAAGTGTCACCCATGAAAGGGGTGATGAGATTCGGCAAGAAGGGCAAGCTTAGTCCTCGATATATTAGATCCTTTGAGGTTCTTGACTGTGTAGGGCCAGTGGCTTGTAGACTGGCTTTACCTCCTAAACTATCGGGAGTTCATCCGGTATTTCATGTGTCCATGTTGAAGAGATATCATGGAGATGGGGATTAAATCATAAAATGGGACTCAATTGTGTTAGACAAAGACCTTTAGCATGAGGAGGAACCGATTGCAATTCTTGATCGTGTTGTCCGGACGCTGAGGACCAAAGAGACTAAGTCTATGAAAGTTCAATGGAAGCATCGTCCGGTTGAGGAAGCAACTTGGGAAACCGAGAAGGACATGCGAGACAAGTATCCCCAGTTGTTTGTTGATTCAGGTACTACTCTACTCTCACTTTAGCCATTTTTCCTAGATTCTCACTCGAGGATGAGTGAGGGGTAAATTGATATCTATGGTAGCGACATGTTCCCGTCGTTATAGAAAAGCCAACGGGGAAAAATTTTGGGCTGGAATTTTTTTTGGTAGTAACTTGAAATTTCCCGACCTAGTCCAGATTTGGATGAAATCGGAGTCAGTAAGGTCTAGGGAAGTCAGGTAAAAAATGGGAGATCAAATTATGAATTTGATCACATGAGTAGATAGCTAAGACATTAAGAAAATCGTATGACTTTACAAAATCGAATTCGGGTGAGTAGAACTCTGGAAACTGATCTTAGCGTGAACGGGTATTTTCTGAGTGTCATAGGTTGAAGGTGTGTTGTGAAATGGAGGTTTGGAACTCAAATTCTGAGGTTCTGTCTCCGCGCAAGCCGCTAGGGTGGGATTAATCCCGCCAGGGCGGGGCCACTGTAGCGGGATGAGGTCCGCTGTGGCAGGATAGTCGCGACTTAAGTCGGAAATAAACCCCAAAAATTCCACTATTCTGCAATTTCCATTTTTGAGAACTAGGAGACGACCCCAGACGAGTTCTTGACAGTTTTCAATGAATTTTGGTGCCAAAAGGTAAGGTTTTCGCTCCCCAATTCATTTTTCGATCTGTAGAACGTAAAATCTTAATTGTATATCGTTGGGGGAGGGTTTTGAATGATTTTGGATGGTGGGGAAAACCCTAACTGCACCTTAGGATCATAATTTGGGTCTTGGGTTATTGGATTGGTCATGATCTGGGGAAATTAGACCTTAATTATTGATCCCCGTATTGAATTATTTGTTTGTAGACCTAGAGCAAGCGGAAAGAATACAGAAAGGGAAGAATCAAGTTTTTTAGGAGGATTCAAGCTTTGTTCGAGGTAGGTGATGGTTTGATTTCTTGTTTGCGTGATATATGTTGATGATAACTTCATTGTGATGCATGTGTATACTTGAATGAAGTATTGTGATCAAACCTAATGAAATGAGAACGAATGATTGTATGTCATGAATCAACACTTGACTTGTATGATTGTGAGAATATACATTGTGATTGTGATTGTGGTATGTTGAATGGAGTGGGTGTCACGGTTCGACACACTAACTGGGATCGGATTTCACGTATCGACATACTTATTGGAATGGGTGTCACGATTCGACACACTAACTTGGAACAGGTGCCACAATCCGGTACACTAACAGTTTGAGTAGGGGTTCTGTGAGAGGACCAATGACTTGTTGTATATGCGTTTTAAAGAGAATGTGGAATTATGTGTTGTTCATGATTGATAATCAGTATATGTGTTTACATTCTGTGTATGTCATGTTTACCTTGTTGTGATTATTGATATATGTTATGCTAATTGGGATAGCCGCGTGATCCTACCAGTACACGATGGTTGTGTACTGATACTGCACTTGCTCTTTCTTTGTTGAGTACAGGGCATCTTCAGGCGGCTACTGAAAGACCTCGTTTAGAAGACTAGTGATCGATTTGAATTCAAGGGTGAGCCAGTTCTTCCAGGCTGCCATGAGTTCTCATTAGGTTTAGTCCATAAATATTCAGACTTAGACTAGTACTTTAGATATTCTCTTGTTTAGTTGGGTTGCACCCATTTATTTTGAGACTTTTTGAACTTTAAAGTTTTGGTACATTGACTTTCAGAATCTAGGGAATAAGTTCCGTAATGTTTTGTTAGTCGTTGTTAGATCTTGTTGGAGTTTATGGGAACTCTATTTGACTTTGGCATTTAAACATGCTTCTGTATCTTTAAATGCCTAGTAATTGATTAAGTTGTGTAGTTCTTGGGTTAGCTAATTAGTATTAATGGTTCTCCCACCGGAGGGTTAGTGTGGGTGCCACTCACGACGGTCTAGGTCGTGACAGAGGAGGGGGCCACCAAAACTATGGTAATTCAAAAAATCCGAGTTGGCACAACCATCCTAATTTCTCCTGAGGAGGAAATAAAAATCAGGCACAGGGCCACAATCAATATAGATCACAACGTAATGGGAAAAGTTATCAACAACAGGGCCAAAGAGATGATCAAAATGGCCAGCAAGGAAACATGAGCACTGAGGGGATGTTCAAGAAAATCATGGTTGAGCAGGCTAGAGAAAATGCGAACATGGATAAGATAGTTTCTGATTTGAGAAACAATCAATTGGCAACACAGAATCTAGAGAAGCAGTTTGGGCAACTTTCTAGTGCTCAAAACTCATGTCCTCAAGGAGGTTTGCCCGGTAATACAAATCCTAACCCAAGACAGGAAAATGCAGTGGGTACTCGTAGTGGGTTGCAATTGGAGGAATTGTCTCCAAAGAAGATAAGTAGTAAAACCTCAGCATGGGGAAAAGAAGAATAGTGATAGTGGATAGGTAACACAAGAAGCTACAGTGCAGACAACAATGAAACCACGTCTACCATTTCCTCAAAATTTCAAAAAGCAGAGCGATGATAAATTCTTTGGTAAGTCCTAATCCCACCAACATTATCTTACAGTTGGCAGATCATTCGGTAGCAAGGCCGAAAGGTGTTGTGGAAAATGTTTTGGTCCAAGTGGGATCAGTGATATTCCCAGTTGATTTTGTTGTGCTTAATTTTGAGCTAGATCCTGAGGTGCCTTTCATTCTGCGGAGAACCTTTTTGGTCACTGGGCGTGCTATGATAGACGTAGCAGCAGGTCAACTGACTATGAGGGCTCATGACAAAGTTGAGGTGTTTGATGTTTATAGAGCGCTGAAATTGTTGTCTGTGTATGAAGAGTTTCCGGCCATAACAGTGATAGATCTTGCAACAGAAGCTCATTACATCACATACAAAGATCCACGAGAGCAAGTGTTAATGGGTCACAATATCTATGGTGATGTTGAAGCACATGAAATGGTGCAGTTTTTGGAGGTGTCTAGTATGGGAATTTTGAAAGATAGTTGGGAACCTTTGAATATGGTGTTGGGCCACCACCTAAGCCATCAATTGAAGAAGCACCCAAGCTTGAATTAAAGATACTACCATCCCATTTGAGGTATGCATTTTTGGGAGATGATAATACCTTACCTGTGATTATTTCTGCAAATTTGTCTGAGTTACAAGTGAAGCAACTTTGAAAATTTTGAAAAGGAGGAAGGGAGCCATTGGCTCGCAGATGTCCGACATTCATGCTATCAATCCAACATTGTGCATATATAAGATACACATTGAGGAAGGCCACAAGCCTAGTGCACAACACCAGTGCCAACTGAACCCAACCATGAAATATGTAGTGCGTAAAGAGGTAATCAAATGGTTACATGCAGGGATAGTATACCCCATATAAGATAGAAAGTGGGTTAGTCCAGTGCAATGTGTTCCTAAAAAAGGTAGCATGACTGTGGTGACAAATGATAAGAATGAACTGATTCCCACTAGGACAGTTACTGGATGGCGTATTTACATGGACTATCGGAAGCTGAATAAGGCCACTAGAAAAGATAATTACCCAGTTCCCTTTATTGATCAGATGTTAGACAAATTGGTAAGGCGGGGGTATTATTGTTTTCTAGATGGCTACTCGGGGTATAACCAAATTGTGATTGCATTGGAGGATCAAGATAAGACAACCTTCACTTGTCCATATGGCACTTATGCTTTTAAGCGTATGTCGTTTGGACTTTGTAAGGCACTAGCCACTTTCAAAAGATGCATGATGGCAATCTTTCATGATATGGTGGAGGATTTCGTTGAAGTATTCATGAATGAATTCTTAGTATTTGGTGATTATTTTTATCTATGTTTGTGTAATCTTGACAGGGTCCTTTCTCAATGCGAGGAAACAAATCTTGTGCTGAATTGGGAGAAGTGTCATTTTCTAGTTCGAGAAGGCATTGTGTTAGGTCATACAGTCTCGAGAAGTGGGTTGGAAGTTGATAAAGCTAATGTGGAAGTAATTGAAAAATTGCCACCCCCGATCTCTGTGAAAGGAGTCAAAAGTTTTCTTGGGCATGTGGGGTTCTATAGGAGGTTCATCAAGGATTTCTCTAAGACTGCAAGACCATTGTGCAGTCTGTTGGAGAAGGAGGTGAAATTTATGTTCGATGAAAGTTGTGTGAAGGCCTTTGAGTTGCTGAAGAAGAATCTAATTGAAGCGCCAATCCTAATTGCTCTTACTTGGGAGCTACCTTTTGAGCTTATGTGCGATACTAGTGATATAGCAGTGGGTGTAGTGCTGAGCCAGCGAAAAGAGAAGGTGTTTCACTCTATTTACTATGCTAGCAAGACCCTCAATTCAGCATAGGCTAATTACACGGTTACAGAGAAGGAGATGCTTGGTCTAGTATTTGCATTTGACAAGTTCAGATCTTACTTGGTAGGTACTAAAGTTATTGTTTACACTGACCATGCTGCAATCAGGGACTTATTTAATAAGAAGGATGAAAAACCAAGGTTTATCATATGGATCCTTCTACTCAAAGAATTTGATCTAGAAATCAAGGATAGGAAGGGCATTGAGAATCAAATAGCTGACCACTTGTCAAGATTGGAGGATGCATCATATGTGAAAGATGAAGGGCAAATTCATAAAGAGTTTCTTGATGAGCAATTGTTAGCTTTAGACATTACTTAAATGTCATGGTATGCCGATATTGTGAATCTTCTAGTAAGTGGATTGTTCCCACCTGGTGTATCTATACACCAAAAGCAAAAGTTGAGCCATGATGCAAGGTTTTACATATGGGATACACGATCTTCTCACGATCCATACACACAAGAGCGTCGTGGCTTGTTCTTCACTCTCCCCATTTTTAAGTTGTCTCTTTTCCTCTGCAAAGAAGGTATGCTTTCTTTATTTTTCTCTTTTAGTTTGGATTGGAATCGAGGGTACTCAGTCTGGAGGTAGTACTGTGTGAAGTGTTTTGGATATTGCTTGTACATGATACATTGTTGCACATGTCGTGGTTATCATGGTAGGCCTAGTTTTTCTGGGAATTATTGTGGGGAAATAGAGGCATAGTTGTTCGAATTCTTGAGTAGGGATACTATGTGGGTTGTATGTGTGATTTAACTGTCACTCCCCTAGCCTACACCCTAGACGTAACTCCACTCGAAAATCATTGTTGGTTCCCAAGAGAACCCTTGGCCTAGCTCATTACTCAGCGGAAGACTTACTCAAGCAAAAATGAAAACTCATGATGCAAAACTAACTTTAAAAACTTAATTTAAACTCAACTCCCATAATCTATTGAAAATAATTTAAAAAGTATTAGTTAAATGCCTCATAGACTCAAAACATTACAACAACAAAGGAAATAATGATAGACTCCTCGACCTCTAAACTATCTATGAATCCTCTACTATTACAGAAGGATTATCGGGACAAGAACCACAACATCCTAACAAACTGAAAGTAAAAGTGGAACCCTCCGGAAGCAAGAAGGCTCACCAAAGCTAACTGGAACTACAAGTGGTATCAACGGAGCGTCTTTTGATGACCTGCATCATAAAAAGATGCATATCAAATGGCGTCAGTACATTGAATGTACGAGAATGTAAGGGGGATTCTAAAGCATAAATATAAGCTTGAACTGATAGAAAAGAAACATACTTACCTCTTCTCAAACTCACTCAACTCAACTCGAACTTCACTCAAGGATAGGATACTCAACTCAAGAATAAGATGCTCAACTCAAAGGTAAGATACTCAACCCGAGATACTCGGCTCAAGATACTCAACTCAAAGATACTCAACTCAAGTTAGTCAAGGATAAAGCAACAATAAAAGATGCCATATATGGAAAGCTTTTTAAATAGTAGATAATAACTCAATTGTATGTAAAATTACAATAATAACTTAATTGTATGTAAAAATACAATAATAACTCTTATTTGGGAGATTCTCTAACCGACAACCATCAGTATGAGCTATGTGATGATACAATATCTCGTCCACACTGAGAACTGTCATATACCTTGCCGGAGTATAGGACATCCTCAACTAAGTGGATCCACTAAACTATGATTAAAAAGCAATAAGGAATCATCCAAAAAGTATGACCCTTTACCCATGTTGGCATACATGGTTTATGAGGACTTTGAGTTGTCTGAACTCGTCCTCATATCGGTGCTCTATACTACTCCCAATAATATAACTCATGCTCATATGTTTAAAAACATTAGTTCATCCTCAAACTTTGAGATTATTACTCAAAAGGTTCTCTTAAAAGAGATAGTGCTCAAAACTCCTCATGAACTCATTTGGAAATCAAAGCTTCCTCTTATTTTAAATGTAAAAACATTTACTCTTAGGAATACGTAGTTCCCTTATATTCATTTCGAAAACATGAAACTTAACTCTCCTCATCCTCATACTCATTTACTCAAGTCTTAAAACCAATTTTCAATTAATTATAAAAGACTTCTTAAAATAGGGTTCATGCCGAATTATGGACGTGAATGACTCAATTCAAGGGTTTCAATAACCATATATAGAACTCAATACTCAAAACTCAATAACTCCAGAACTCAAGGACTCAATGACACTACTCATCTCAAGAATGCTCGACTCATAGGGTTCATGCAGAATTGTGGGCATGACCGACTCAACTCAAGGACCTCCATGTATAACATATGGTAATCTAATAATTATGAAATACAGTTTCAAGAAGGGTTAGAACTCAATACTCATAAACTTAGAACTCGTAGGTACTCCTTCTCTCAAGAACATTCCATTCATAGAGTTCATGGGGAATTATGGACATGAACGACTCGACTCAAGGCTCTAAATGAAAATATAGAAATCATGTGTACAACTCTTTTCATTCTCATACTTACTTCCTCAAAACTTAGCTCAAATCGATAGTTGATCTCAAAGGGATTCACAATTTGACTCAAAGACTTTCTTGAACTTTCCTTTTAACTTTACCTTGAATTTGGAATGTGAATTCAAGAGTTATGATTAGGATATACATGATCTCTCAAGGATTTATGGAGCTTAGTATAGTCAATATCAGTAGGGAAATGAATACACGATAGGAGGGATAACATACGGAATAAAAAATGGAAGAGAACAGGGGCAGACGACCTTGGCGCAATCCTGGCGCAGGGCGCCAGCCCCTGGGCGACTAGGGCTGCATCCTGGCACAGGGAGCCAGCCCTCAATTGCCCTCCTTGGTGCGACACGCCACACCCACTCCAGATTTCCCGATGAACTTTCTTCTCAATTTTTCAGCCCTACCTTATCTAGATTCGACTGATTTTCTCCAAATTCTCTTAGATTCATATACTAAAAACACTTAGATCAAAAACCCACTCAAAACCTACTAAAACAATCACTCATTTGCAAGAACCTCACCTCAAGAATTCAATAAGACTTCATTAACAATGAATGAAGGTGAAACCTCAAGAACTCAAATCATTCAACCTCAAAAATAAATTGCGGATAAAAATCACATGTTTGGCATGTGGGTGAATAAACCCAACACTCTGAGAACTCACATACCTAAAAGAACTAGGTTCTTGGCAAAATCTTGGATGAACGCTTGGAACCTTAAACTTTCTCTCCTCTTGAACCTCCTCTCTAAAGCCCTAAACATTCTAGGCATGAATGAAACTGATTCTAATCAGTTTAGACCCTGAATTGGGTGTAATTCATGCTTAGACTAAGTGGGGGTAAGGAAAAGACTAAAATACCCCTCATTAGTTCAGGTGAAAAGGCCCTATCTAGGAGTCTGCACTCAAACGGTCATATCTCCCTCATCCGAACTCAGATTTTAGCAAACTCGGTGGCGTTGGAAAGAAGACTCAAAGATCTTCAAATTTATACTTCATCGGCCATCTAATTCATTATGTGCTAAAAGTTATGATCATTTGAAGTTGACCTAAAACTTAAAAGAACTTACAAATGACTTGAATGAGTTTCTCGTCAGTTCATCTTGGAACTCGAGGTGCTAAATCTAGTGACCTTGACACCTAATGAAATTTAAATTCCTTGGTAAAATCTTACTCACAATTAAGAATGGTTCGAGTCTTAGCTCAAAAAATTTCAGGGTGTTACATAAACTTGTGAATGTTTGGTTGGGTTGGAAGTTTCTTGTATGCTTAGGGAGGGTGAATGTTGTGTTGTCTGTGAAGTCTTGAGTAGCACCATCTTACTGATTAGATTGGCAGAGCATAAGGTAGATTGCACCATGTTGTTTGACTATTAGGGATATTTGTGTGATGCCATTGTTTGTTGTTCGTACTGACGGCAGGAACAATATGGGTGTGAGCATGTATTCTTTAACTTTACTCCCATGTGCTATATGAGTTGGGTTGAAATTATAGTTCAAGAAGTTTGAGTACCACATTTTTTAGCGTGGGTAGTACATATGAGTAACTGTGGGGTGGTTCTCTCACCGCCCATGCCTCTTGGTTATTATATGTATTCTTGTGGGCTGAGTTTGTTTTTTATGGGTTGTGTTCATTGTGCAGGTCATTATGTTAGGAACTTAACACCCCGGTAAGGAAGTGGCCTCCTCGAGCCAATGGAAGAGAGTTCGTAGTGGGGGAAATGTCCTTCTGCAACGGCAGTCCTTCGTGGAAAAAAACACCATTTTGGATAGAAAGTAGTGGCCAAAGAGGGTAAAACATGGTGGAAAAAGCACATAGAAGCATGATACTTCTCTAAAGTGTGCAGTGAGCGGGACAGTTTAGCCTGGGACTTTCCCTGTATTATGAGTCAGATCCAAGAGCTCCACATGGAGTTTATTTTTGCTGAGCCAGTGGAATGCATTATCCACATGGTTAGGGAGTTCTATGCAAATTGGGCAATGGGATCAAGGTCGCAGTTTGTGAAGGTGAGAGGAGTTGATGTTACTCTCACTTCAGCATTATTGAATGACATCGTGGGCATGACTGACACTGATCCCTTGGTGTTTAAGGGTTTGAACATTCACCCTCCTTACCAGGCCATTCGACAGGCACTCTATGGGCCTCAGTCTATAGTCCGATGGACAAAGCATAGTTCCAAGAGATTTCACCAATCCCTTCCATATGCTCATATGATTAAGGAGGCTCAGGTATGGTTGAAAATGGTAATGAATTGTTTGATTCCCTAGCTACATTATCCGGATATCACCTGTGACAGAGTGTGTCTGGTGTATGCTCTGATGACCAACACTGAATTAAACCTGGGTCCAGTACTCAAATCTGCTATGAGGAAGGCTTGTATGCACAGAGGGTGCAGGTATGCCTTGGGGGTCTTATAACATGTTTGTGTCGATCTGCATATGTTCCTGCAGAGACTTGGATTATATGGAACCACTCTTTGTTGTCTTAGTGGACGTTGCTAAGACAAAAGGGCCTGATAATGAGTTTGATTCTACACTCACCACTGCGGAGTGACACCGTCACAATGAGTTGATTATGACCCACATGTATGGGCTGGAGATGTTGTGGTACAAGAATAGTTGTAGGGCCTCAACTAAGGACCATCTTAGGGAGGTGAAAAATAATTATCCATTGAATGCATATGCAAGGGCAGTATAGGGCATCAGACAAGAACATTTTGAGCCCGTGGATGACGATGTGCCCACGGATGAGGATAGGCTGCAGACAAGCTTCGATGTAGACTCTGACTCTGACACGGAGGATGTGGACCCACTGCAAGCCGTAGAAGAGGCCGATGGTGTAGATGCCATGGATAATTGATCAGAGAGTGCTTCACTGTACCTCTGTACTTGATAATTCTAATTTTTTGTCACATTGGGGACAGTGCTTGCTTTTGAAGTTGGGGTGGGGTGTAAGTCATCTCTAATATTTATAGTAGTTTGAACAAATGGTAGCTTTGTTTTATTTATTTTTTTATTTTAGGTTTCTTGGAGTTTTTTTTGGGTTCTTTGACCAAGGATAGTCCCTTTGAACTGTAAAAAATACAAAAAGATTTTTCTTCTTAGGATTGAGTCAATCATCGTAGTTGAGTCGCATTGCCCTATGAGAGATGGATGATGACCGTCTTAAGAGTAATTTTCGTCATTGAGTCTGTAGGTATGGTGTTTGTGCTAAAGCTGAAAATCTGGAAGGGAAATTTTGTATGAAACCATGTGGATGAATATATTTGGATGCCTTTGAATTCTTGTGTTTGATTCTAAATTGCAACGTAATCTTAATTTGAACTTTTACATGAGCTGAATGTTGTGCTTGATGATAAAGCTTACTTGAATTGAACTTGTTCCATGTGTGGTGAGACATTGTGTATTCCATGTATTGCATCTTAGTTTAGAACTTTCCCTGCATGTTGTTGAAGCAAAATCGAAGGTGTTGCTTTTTTAGGAAATCATAATAGCCCTCCATTGATATGCTCAGAAATTTTAACCTTATCATATATACTATCACTAGTAGCTCATTTTAGCATGTAGCCTTTTTTTTATAGTTGTACTTTTACCTGAACAATTTTATTGAATCTCTAAGTTGTTTGCACCCTTCTTGCCTAAGCACTGTATCATAGAGTAATTGGAATTAGTAGAATTGAAAGTCAATAGATGGTTTAAGTGCCAAAAGGTGACCAATGATAGCCACAAGGTGATGAAAAGCCCTTATCAAAAGAATGAGCCCCATATATAAAAAAAACAATGTTATAAGAACTTCTTGGGGCATTCATGAAATGATGTGAGTTACTTGTGACAGTATTATTAAGGAGAGGACTGAAAATATAGAGAAGGAAATAAAGATGTGATGAAGTCTAAATAGTACACAGTACTTAGGGAAGTGTAAGTCACTATTATATCGTTTTCTACTTTTCTCCTAGCCTACATTACAACCCGTGAAAGTCCTATTTGTTTCTTTTCAAATAATGCTTAATTAGTGGAGATATACATAATGGGAAAGCCTATGGTTCTATGTGCATACATGTGAATTTTCTTTGTGAGAGTGAGATTTGATTCTTGATGCTAAGTCCATACTTTATACTAAATCTTGTGAGTGAGTTGTGGACTACTTTATTTGTGTGAGGACACTTGTTTGATGAAGGATAGGTGACATCTGATGGCTAGCATGAAGCTTTGATGTTTAAGTTGCTAAAAGTTATTGCGTCAATACTAGAAGTCGTATGGTGTCTATATGATGGCCAAGGCCAAGTGTGAATGAAATGATGTTTATTGTGGCTTGATAAAAAATATTCCTGAAAGTAAGTAGTTGAAGCACAAATGCTTTTGTTTGTGAGTCTATGGAATAGGCATGTGAATTTTTTGAAGACGAACAAAGCTCTATGCGTGGTGTGGTGATCTTGGGCGTATTTATGCCTAGAAGCCAAACAACACCCATGCTTTAGCCGAGTTTTAGGACAAATTCTTTAGTTATTGATAGTGTTTGAGTTATGTTATTGCATTATGATGAACAAATATGATTAGTGCTTAAAGGTTGGGAAACAAGAGGAAAAGGGGCACAAAGCAGCAGTTTGTGAAGTGAAGATTGGGTCAAAGCGCGAGACCAGAAAGAATTAAAGTGTCAAAGAAAAAGAGGAAGTCACAGTGAGAGAATCAAATATTCAGTATCCTCTCTGCGTCGCAGAGAGGGAATTAATTATTTGTTCACACTTTTGATGCTGAGGCAGAGGACTATTATCCTCTTTGCGTCGGGAAGAGGACAAGTTTGATAAAAATCGAAGTTACAAGGCACAGGCGCATCGCGGACCTTTGTCCCAATTTTCTGTCGATTTTCCCAAACTATAATTAGACTCAGATGTTATTATTTTAAGGATTATTTTTCTGGTTTTAGGAGAACGACGAGTTGGAGAGCTATCTCTTCTATTTTAGGGTTTATTCCTAATCTTTACTTCATTGGATTTCTCTTATTATTATTGAATATTTTAAGATTGACAACCACATTATGAGTAGCTAAATTCCCTAGTTCTAGGGCTGTGGCTACGGGATGATTGTGTATTATTGAATTTGATGAATCGATCTTGGTTATCTCATAAATTACTCTTTTGTTCTTAATTTAGTATTTCGTGACTAGCCACCATTGAAATAAACTCATTGTTTGAATTGAACTCGGAAGAGGAATATGAGGATAGAACGTGGGACAAAAGGAGCATGATCTTCTCTAGAATTAGGGTTGATTTGTATCTAGCTAGGATAGGGATATACCTAGAGACCTTACTTGGTTAATAGACAAGATGAAAATATAATGCTCGGTAATTGGTTTAGTCTATCCCCCATCAACGATGTAGTTAGGCTGCTAATTATGGTAGGCGATTAGAGGTCGGAAGACCATGATCATACAGTTAACCCTGTAATCAGTGATTCGACAACCGATTGACATCCATTAAAGAATATAATATGCATGAATTCAAACCAGGATGCAGCCCTGGAATTTCTCAAGTCGTTGTTTTAACTCCAAGTTGAAATTGAATCGTAGTAGTTTACTTCATTATTTAGATAATTGATCATTTATAATAATATATCACTCTTTCTGCAAATACTTGCTTTAAGATCTAGTTATTGGAAGAATCAAATATATTATAATCTTAAGTCTCTATGGTTACGACATCCGACTCTTAAAATGAGCTACTTTATTAAGTGCACGACCACGTACACTTGCGTGTGTTTGCAATGCAACAAATGCCAATACAAGCAAAATAATAACCTAATCAATATAGGAATTCGAAAAAATAAAAACGACTCAAAAATACAATCATGGGACCCGCACATGAAATCAAAAAATTAACTCTATCACAAGGTCCCAAGCATCTCAAGGAACTTGTGCCTCAAAAACTGGCACAATTAGAGCAATGATTACACCAAAACAGCCCCACCAATTTTCAGCTCAAAGAAACAAAAATGGAAAATTAAGAGGGAATTTGACAGAATTTACCAAGTTAATGAAATATTTATCGACCACAATAAGTGCCAACACAATTCCCTAACAAGAAACAACAATCGCCACCAAAAATCTCCAAGAAAAGCTCTCCAAAATCGCCCCAAGACTAAGCTCTTTTAAGAAAATAAGAATGAGAAACATGTTGATCTATTTTATAACTGCTAGGCATTTTACTATCTGTGAATGCATAGCTCCCCAACCGTGAACGTGAAGGCCAGAAATCAGCACACTTCGCGAATGTAGAGCTCCTCCCTTGAATGCGGAGCCCAGATCAACCAACAATCCACGAACGCAGACAAGGTCCAGGGAATGTAGAGAACAAAATAGTGTTGCACCAGCAGCACTGCATTACCATAATTTCAAGTTGGGAAAATGCCCTGACTGGGGCTTGAGATGTGCTCAGAACCCACTGAACGCAAAAGAACTATGCTACCCAACCAAAAATGATATTACAAACTGAATGGAATCGACGAAACAACCAACAAAGGTCGTCTCATTAGAATGTGGATCTAAGTCATCCCTTACAAGGAAAACACATAAAAAATGACAAACATCACAAAATCATTTTGATCACCTCGCGATCCAACCAAAGGTTGCTCTATACCAACTCGGTATTCCAGAGCTAACTGTGCTGATGGAGTTCTCATTCGAGTGTGTTTACCAAGAATGTTGACCAAAGTCAACTTTAGCCAAACATTCAAAGTCAAAATGCTTAACGGCTCAAACTCATGTTGAATGCCTCGGGACCCAAACCATCTATCCTATTAGATTAAAATGGACCTTCCGAAGCTGATGGAACTCACAAATTCTCATACAAAATAATATTCTTCAAATGTTGACTAAAGTCAACTCTTTCACTTCAAAAATCTTTAAAAGGGAAAAGCTCACACCTAACTCTCCCAACTACCTCGAGAAGTGTTCCACCCAACCCAGCACCACAAAAAAAACTACAAGGAAGCTATGGGGAAGGGAAAAATATAAAAAACACACAAAATACGCAAATGACCATGAGGGTCATTACAACATCCACTACTTAAAGGACATTCATCCTCAAAATTTAAAGAAAATGAATTACCTGAAGGCTCATAAAGTGAGGATACCGAATCCCCAGGTCACGCTCGGCCTCCAAGTAACCTCCTCGACCAGTGATGCCTCTATTGAACCTTTACAAATGTGATCTCCTAAAACCGCAACCTTCTAACCTGCCGGTCCAAAATAGACATAGACTCCTCCTCAAATGCCAAAGACTCATCAATCTTAATTGAAACCCATTGAAGCACGTTAGACTCATTGGGAACATACCATATCAACATAGAGATATGAAGCATGGGGTGAACATAGGAAAGAGCTGGAAATATGGCTAACTCATAAGCCACCTCTCCAATCCTTCTCAATATCTCAAAAGGGTCAATGAATCGAGGGCTAAGCTTGCCCCTCCTCCCAAACCTCATCACGCCCTTCACGGGCAACACTCACAGAAACACCTAGTCACCAACCATGACCTCTAAAGGCTGCAGCTTCTGATCATCATAACTCTTCTGCCTATTCTATACATTACGGATGTGCTCATGGATCACACAGACACTATCCATAGAATGACCCAATAAGTTTGTGCCCCACAACCTAACCTCAAAATTATTAAACCATCCAGTCAGAGAACGACACCTCCTACCATATAATGCCTCAAATGCATCTATATGAATCTTGAATGTAGATATTATTATACACAAACTCCACCAAGGCCAAAAGTTAGTCCCACAAACCTCCAAAATTAGTAACACGGGCCTGAAGCATATCCTCAAAAACTTGAATAGTCCTTTCAGACATACCATCCATATGAGTGTGAAAAGATGTACTGAGCTCAACTCAAGTACCCAACTCATTCATATAATACCTCCAAATCATGAAGGTGAACTGAGTACCACAATCAGAAATGATAGACATCGACACCCCATACGAATGGACAATGTCTCGAATATAAATTTAAGCCAACCTCTCTGAACTATAGGTAGTCTGAAGCGATAGAAAGTGAGCAGACTTGGTCAATTGATAAATGATGACCCAAATAACATCAAATCTCCTAAGACTATGTGGCAAGCCTACCGCGAAGTCCAAAGCTATTTGCTCCCATTTCAACTCTGGAATGGGTAGCCATTGGTTCAAACCACCAGGCCTTTGGTGCTCGTACTTCACCTACTGATAGTTCAAGAACCTACCAACAAATGTTGTAATGTCCCTCTTCATCCCACACCACCAGTGTTGCT
Organism: Solanum etuberosum; assembly: GCA_029582245.1. Lineage (NCBI taxonomy): Eukaryota > Viridiplantae > Streptophyta > Magnoliopsida > Solanales > Solanaceae > Solanum > Solanum etuberosum. The sequence goes on from JAJONR010000747.1 coordinate 93,387, forward strand.
GCCTCACATCACGATACATATTTGCAGCACCTTGGATGAATAGAATATCTTAAACAATGGGACTCCTCAAGAATCATCCACACCAGATCTCAACCTCTAGGAACACAAATGTGACCCTCAATCCTTAAAATGCCTTCTGGATCTAAGGTCTCTTTCCTAGCCTCTCCGCTAAGCACCCTATTTTGAATTACCCTCAACCTCAGGTCCTCAAACCTCTTTGCCCGAATCAGCTCCATCTAAGATCAGAAATATTAATCAAGACTATCTAATTGGCTAAGGACTAGACGTTCGAAGCCAAAGGTCGCTCCTCTACAACTAAGAAAGCCAAATTCCCCATACTCACCACTTTCCAGCTCAAGGTGTCTACTACCACATTAGCCTTGCCCGGATAATAAAGACTATTGCTACCAACTTAAAGTCATGAGTGGGGTATTTATTTTCGTGAATCTTCAGTTGCCTATAAACATAAGCAATAATGCTCCCCTATTTCATCAACACACAACCCAAGCCAACACTGGAAGCATCATAGTAGACCATAAACCCATGGCCCTCAATAGGAACAGTCAGAATCAGCTTTTAAGTCAACAAGGCCTTGAGCTTTAGAAAGCTCATTTTGCAGACGTCAGACCACTAGAAAGTAACATTCTTCTAAGTCAATCTAGTGAAAGGTGTCGCAATCGAAGAAAATCCCTACACAAACCTTCTATAGTAGCATGCTAACCCAAGGAAACTACAAACCTCAGTAGGAGAAGTAGGCCTAGCCCAACCATGGACTCCCTATATCTTTGTCAGATCCACCCTAATCCTATCCTTGGATACCACGTGCCTCAAGAATTTTATAGACTCCAACAAAATCTCACACATAGTGAATTTGTCATACAACCACTGATCTCGCAAGTTCTGGAGTACGATCCTCAAATGCTGCTCATGTTGATCCCTTCTCCTAAAGTAGACCAAGATGTCATCAATAAATACTACCACAAAGGAGTCCAAAAGGTCTGAGCACATAGTTAATCAACTTCATGAATGTTGGGCATTAGTCAACCTAAAAAACATGACTAATAACACATAATGGTTGTACCGAGTCCTATAGGTGGTCTTAGGGATGTCTGCCGCACTAATCCTCAACTTGTGGTAGTTGTATCTCAAGTCTATCTTAGAGAACACCGAGCACATTGAAGCTAGTCAAAACAATCATCAACCCATGGTATATGATACATGTTTTTGATGGTCACCTTATTCAGCTACATGTATTCAATACACATATACAAGGTACCATCCTTCTTCTTCACGAATAAGACATGAGCACTCCAAGGAGACACACGCGGTCTAATGAACCCCTTGCATAAGAGGTCCTAGAGCTGCTACTTAAGCTCCCTCAACTTAGCTCGAGCCATCTGGTACGATGATATAGAAACTGGTTACGTGCCCAGCTCAATATCAATACCAAAATCAATATCGCAATCAGGAGAGAGACTGGGTAGATTGGTACGGAACACATCAGTAAACTCTCAAGAGAAGGAGCATTAGCACTAGTATGACAGACATAAGCAAGATAAGCTAGACACCCATTCCTTACCAGCTATCACGCCCTCAAAAAAGAAATCACACCTCTCGGCATAGGGCTATTGGTACTCATCCACACAATGAAAGGATACTAGGTATGCAGAAAGTAATAGTCGTAGAAAAGAAATCCAAAACCGTGTGATAACTAGATAGCCAATCCATGCCTAGAATCAAGTTGAAATCCACTATATCTAACATGATCAGATCTACCCAAGTGTCATATCCCAAGATAGTCACCACACAGGATCTATACACTTGATCCACTACTAATGAGTCATCTACTAGGTAGCTACACGCATAGGCACAAACAATGGCTCACAAGATAACTCCAACCACGTAGCATAATAGGGAGACATATATGAAAAATGTAGACCCCAGATCAAATAAGGCATAAGCCTTTTGATGAAAGATGGAGATCGCACGTGTGATGACAACACCATAAGACTCCGTCTCTGGCCTCTCTGAGAAAGTATACATATGGCCGCATCCACCTCTACTACCTGAACTTCATGATTGAGGACTACCTCGAGTACCTTAGGGACCACTCCTACTGCATTGTGCACTACCTCTACCCGACTGAACCAAAGACCTGGGACCTAAACCTGTTGACCCTGCCTTATGTGGTGATTGGATATAGGGCAATCTCTACAAAAGTGACCCACTATGCAACCATACTCATAACAGCCCCTACTAGAAGCAAACTGTTGATATGACTCGGTTGAACCTGCCTGGCCCCCACGACCCCTGTACCCAAAATGTACACCCCGAGAAGTCTATCCCAAACCCAGGAAGACTTAACCACTAGCACCTGTAGTGCCACTATTCGTAAGCTATAGAGATGCCTGAGCCGGCCTACTAGACTACAATTTTTGTGGGTAACCTCTACCCAAAAACCCTATACCATGGGAAAGAGACCCACTAAAACTATCCTAACGACGACACCTTATATTGTTGCATCTATAGGCCTCATGACGTATCCCTTCAATGGTGTGAGCATGGTCAACTATCTAAAGAAATGAATAACCCGATGATACCATCTGCTTTGTAGCTAACCAAAGTGTAAATGTGAACCCTCTAACAAATATACGCACCCTCTCGTGCTTTTTTGGCATAAGCACAGTCACAAGTCTGGATAGCTGATGGAACTGTGTCACATACTTTAAAACTAACATCGATTCCTGCGTCAAGTCATTGGACTAATCCCGCAACTACTTTCTCAAGCTAGAAGGTACAAACTTCTCCAAGAAAGCCTTAGAGAACTGAGCCCAAGTCATCGAAGGTGACATGAATGGCCTACACTCAAGATAAGACCTCCACCATTATTTCAATGACCCATCCATTTAAAAAATAGTGTAATCAACTCTGTGAGACTCCATCAACCCGAGGTTATGCAACCTCTCCTGACAGCTCACTAGAAACTTGTGCGCATCCTCACCCGCAACACCTCTGAACCTGGGGAAACCCAATTTGATGAACCTTCCCAACATCTTATGCTCTTCATAAGACATAGCTGGCCTAATCGCAATAGGCGGAGCAACTGTCAGAAATCGGTTGAACCACTAATTGAGGAGTCGCAGCAGCATGTTGTGCCATTGGAGTTGAACACTTGTGCTCCTTCTTGGGCTGAAGTCTGAGCCTCATCTGGAATATGGGTCCATCTATAGTAGTAGGCACAGTATCTACCTGGGAAATACCCTCTATGAATCTAAGGATACCGGCTAATGTGTCCTATAGAACTACGTGGATGAGAATCCTAGTGGAGGATGGGTTGGCCCCATACCATTCGGTTGTCCCTGAAACTTCTCAACCTTTATTTTTCAGCTCTGGAACCAGTAGCCATTCCTAACTTGAGTTGGTGCTGCAACTTGTGCTCTACCTCAACCACTAGGTTGACCTCAGCCTCTACCCCTAGTTGGGATCCATCTACACATGCAGGAGGCTCTCGCCCACCCTCAAATGATCTAATCCTAACAATTTGAGAAAAATGACAAAAATGGAGTTTAGATGTTTCTACAGTTAAGAACACACGATAAAAACAAAAAACAGAGAAGTGTTCCTAAGAATGACCTATAGCTTTCCAAAGATAGGATACTGGCGCCATCGTATCGATATGTAAGACTCTACTAGGTACTTTCTCCTGTATAAGGAAGACCAGTGAACCACCAAAAGCTCTAATATCACATTGTCACGACCATAAATCAAACCATGATTGCGTCTAGTATAACCCCTAGTAGGAAAGCCAAAAACCCAAAACTTGCAAAAAATTAACAATATAAAGGTAAAGAACAAATAGAAACAGAATAAGGATACAAAATAGGGTCATAGTGTAGAAATATAAATATAATATACAATATACAAAACAGGCCCAAAACTGACCAAGAACAACAAACTAACACAAGAACCAATCCTCGGACCTAGTATCACCGGTACAGGAGAATCTAAGTACAAAGAGGATATATATAAAAAAAATTGTCTAATCAAAAATACAAAAAATCAGACAGGTACTAAAGAAGGAAAAGTAGCAAGGCTTTGTAAGCCAAGAGCTCACCACAAATCGAATTTTCTATGGCCATGGGAGATCCAATGCTCACTGAGGGTGGCTCGTACTAGGAGTTGCAGTAGGCTAAGATGCAGAAATGTAGTATGAGTACCAAAACACAGGTAGTAAATGGGCATAATAGGCCGACCGAGCTCAGAAATATCAAATATATAAAGCGAAGCACGATAATTCTAACATTACAATGGATAGGTTTCAAGATACGAAAGTCAACTATCAATAAATGAGGAAACAACAATACAAGGTAGTGAACAGGAAATACTCAATTACAAGAAAGTCACAACACACACAGCAAACCAAACAACAGGATAATGTTATGTAAGAGATGAATGTAGGAAAGTAGAAGCCCGGAAAAACCCTCGAGTCACTCAGAATGATACCTCTGACTCATCAACAAGTCCAATATAGTATAATATAACCCAGATCTAAGTCAACAGGCCACTCAGAATGATACCTCATATTTATTGGTGTAAAATTGACCCAATATGCATACAAACTCATAAGCCAAGTATCTTGTCGTTTTAAGTCATAAAATATGAAATTGTTGTATTTTTTCATATAAACTCATTTTTTCTCAAACTTAAACATTGATCTGCCCCTTTGGGACTCAAAATTCAGGGAAAACTTAGAAACCATTTCCATTCCACAATAAAGACTTTCCAAGTTTTTTCAAGAACAAACAAGTCAAAGGCAAGTACCAAAAACCTGATATCATGCCAAAACATACGCAGCCAAACAAAATCAACACATCCACATTCATTCGGTTAACACCCGACATAACACAAACGTACTAACCTGAAACTCTGACTGGTCCAAGCTCACGGCCTCAGGGACAACAATCAATAACATTAAAGGCTCGAAAACACAACACAACCATACATTCATTCCAAAACAAAGCAACATGCGGCCATCTAAGTTTCACACCACTTAAAAGCATTTGTAAGGATACTAAATGACACCAAGATCAGGGATCAACCTAGACTAAGGTTTCAAGCTAAAAACAAAGCTAAGCAACCCAAAATGGCCATATTGCGACTAAAAATAATGCAAGCCTACAACTAGTCCTAAAATCTTACCTAACAATAGAAACAACACAATATATAAATAAACTAACTTAGACAAGGCTAAAAAGGTGAAATTGTAACATACCTCGAGGCTAAAATCGCACCCGAACCTCTCCGGAGATTTTTCCTTCAGAAGCACCTTCAAACGATGTCATGCTATCAAAAACATGACGAGAATGTCAAAATAAGCAAATTGATAACCATATCAATATAGGAATTCGAAAACGTCAGAACGACCCAAAAACTCAATTGTGGGACTCACACATGAAATCACAAAATTGACTCAAACACAAGGTCCCAAACATCTCAAGGAACTTGTATTTTGAAAACGGGCACAATCCGAGCAACAATCAAGCCAAAATAGCCCCCACCAATTTTCATCTCAAAGAAACAAAAAAGGAGAATTAATAGGGAATTTGATGGAATTTACCAAGTTAAGCGGAATATTTATCGACCCCGAGGCGTGCCCAAGCAATTTTCGACAAGACCCAATAATCGCCACAAAAAATCTCCAAGAAAGGCTCTCCAAAATCACCCCAAGACTAATTTATTTTAAGGAAATAAAACAGAAAAACACGTTGATCTATTTTATAACTGCCAAGCATTTTACTCTCTGTGAACGTAGAGCTCTACCAGCACGAACGTAAAAGCCAAGGGCTAACACACTCCGTGAATGGGGAGCTCATCCCGCGAAGGTGAGGCCAGAGATCACCACACTCTGCAAACGTAGAGCTCCTCCTGAGAATGCAGAGGCAAGATCAACTAAAACACCATGAATGCGGCCAAGGGCTTAAGAACGCAGAGAACACAAAATAGTGTTGCACCAGCAAACTGCATCAACACAATTCCAATTTAGGGAAATGCCTCGATTGGGCTTGGGATTCGCTCAAAACCTCGTGAATGCAAAGGAACTATTCTACCGAACCAAAAAAGAATTACAAACATAATGGAATCGATGAAACTACCAATAGAGATTGTCTCGATAGAATGTTGACCCAAGTCAACCCTTACAAGCAAACACACAAAAATGAAAAACATCACAAAATCATCTCGATCACCTTAGGATACAAACCAAAGGTTGTTCTAGACCAAACTAGACATTCTGGAGCTAACAACATTGATATAATTCTCATTTAAGCACGTTTACCAAGAATGTTGATTGAAGTCAAATTTGACCAACTTTTCAAAGTTAAAATGCTTAGTGGCCCAAATCATGTCGAAGGCCCCAGGGCCCAAAACAACCATCTAAAATGGACCTTCTGGAGCTACTGAAACTGATAGAGTTCTCACACAACATCAGATTCTCTGGATGTTGACTAAAGCCAACTCTTTCACTTCAAAAATATCCAAAAGGGTAAAGCTCGTACCAAACTCTCCCAACCGCCTTGGAGAATATGTCACCCAACCCAGCACCATAAAAGAGCTACAAAGAAGCTACAGGAAGGGATAAAATAGGAATAACACACAAAAATACACAAATGACCACTAGAGTCATTAAATTTGTAATTGTGCTTATATATATATATATATATATATATATGTTCTTGCTAAGTTGTGTTATTTTTTTATGTCTCATACAATTAGAGTGTCATAAGGTAAGGAGTTGACATGAGAGCTTGGGAAGAATAGTAAACTGAGTAAAATAATTAGTAGTGGTCTTATGTTTGGGTTGGGAAACTATATGGGATAGAATGGTTAGGTTATGATCGGATGTTAGGGTGGAATGACTTAGATGTTGGAGTTGGAAGCGGAAGGAGGTGGGTGACTTAAGGTGAAGTGTATGGGTCCTAATTGCATTTTTAAGTTTCTTATTTTGTAGTGTGTGCGCATGATATTATGTGGTGGATTCGGGTCGACTGATGATGCCTACCAATATGTGTTGTTTGTAGTGATACTACTCTTGCTATGCACTTGGCGTAGTCTGGTTGAAGGATTCAGTAAAGTTGCTTAGGTGAAGACGATGATGATCTCCTTCTTACTTCCTTTTATACATTGTACTCTTTTAGTAGTTCTTGGACCTGTTTAGACTAGTTTCTTGGGAGAGTTTTTGGGTTAATTATAAAAATATTATTCCTACATTTGAGTTTTAGGTTTATATCGAAGTATTGAAGAGATTTCTTATGTTTTATTAATTTCAGCATTGCCTATTTTTAAATTGAGCGGTAAGGGTTCTCCTATTTAGTTGTTAGAGTAGGGTCTGCACGGCTCAATGGGTTGGTTCAGACCGATATTAATTTAAATTTTACCATATTTAGAACTAAAACTCGTATCATATAATTAGAATTAATGTAGACAATGTCCAGTCCAATTAGTTTAGGATTTATGACCTGAGCATTTATTATGATTATTTGAAGATTTATGTTATATGTAATAGTTAAAATGGAAAAGGGTGAAAAAACTATTTTTTCTAAAGCAAAACTTTTTAATGAAGGGAAAAAAGTCCAAACAACATTTCTAAGGGCCTTCAATACTTTTAATATAGTATAGATTATAAGTGTATTTTATAATTTATTCTAGTTGGTATCACTAAGAATGAGTGATGTTTGTTATATGTATTATAAATGTATTGTTCATAAATAAAACATGTATTATATGTGTCTTATATATTGTTCTAGTTTATATCACAAAGAAAAGCAGTGATGTATATAATATGGTATTAGAAATATATTGTGATTATATTTTAATACTTTATAAGTTTTATACCTGAATTTCAAACATTTCAGTACTATTTAAATTAATTTATGTTATTAGAAATATATTATTTATGTTCTAGAATAACAACTATCGAAGTCATAACAATGTATGATATTGAATCCAAATTGTATTACAACTGTCATTTATATTTAACAAGATTTTAATACAACTTTAATATAATCTTCAAATTTTAAAACCTTCAAATTTAAAACCTTAAAATATTCACATACGTCAAATCTTATTCATATATTCAAATATGCTAGAAATTTCAATTAATACCAAAAAAAAGTTCGAGGTTCGCCTTCTGGATTGATGAAATTACCAAAAAATTCATGTGGTTCTAGAAAACGAACAACTAAGAAGCAAAATTCATGAAGTTTCTACGGATAGAAATTTCAATTCAATTTGAAAAAGAATTCGAGTTTCACCTTTTAAATGTATAAATTTATCAAAATTGCATCGGTCTTAATCGAAATTCCCCTCAATTAGGAATTTAAGAACCTTTGCAGAATGCAGCAACTCATTTGTGAAGCAATTGATGAAGTTTTCTGAGTGAAAATTTGAAGAAGAAAAAAGAGAGGAGAAATTAAGACAGTGGGAGAAAAATGGCAAAAAAAAAGAAAGAAGAAGAAACAGAGGTGGCCATAGAGAGAGGGAGGGAGAGAAACACATATTTTAAAGTATAATTTACATAAAGCCCATAGTGCTAAGATCTAATTACATTATTTCCCTATTTTTTTTCAAATTACAAAATCCCTTAAAATTTATAGATTTCGGATACATCATTAGACTTTCGGATACGTTACTGGATTTCTGGATACATCACTGGACATCTGTATACATAGGTGAGGGATGCACCCGAGAGGCGAGGGATGTATCAGAGAGGGAATAGGACATCCGGATACATTACTGGACTTCTGGATATATCAGCAGACATCCGGATACATAGGTGAGGGATGTATCCGAGAGGGAGATAGGGAGGTATCAGCAAGAGGAGAGTGATGTATCCGTGAGGGGATTTTTGATTTTTTTTTAAATGGTAGCGAATTTTAGAGATTATGGTAAAATAAGGTGTGTAGTTAGATATTTTTCCTATTTTAAATCCTTTTTCAAAATATTTCTATGTTTTGGGTAAAAATATATACTACATTATAGATGGTAAAAAAATTTTTTAATAGAATGTCTAAGTAATTTTTCCATTAAATGTGTTTGGTACGAAGGAATATATTTTCAGGAAATTGTTTTAAATTTTCTTATGTTCGGTTGATCAAAATATTTTCACTAGGAAAATAAGTTCCATAAAAATATGGAAAATGACTACCCTAACGGAAGTAGAAATTGCATAAATGACGTTCCAAGTTTAATCCTCCCCACTCATCCAACCTTCACCCCTTGGCCTTTGCACCCCCGCTACCCCTCAAACCCCCACTTTCCATCCCTACCCGCTTTCATAAAATTTTCCTTGATAACATATAGGTACGTTTGGAATAATATTCTTTTGCTTACTTATCAAGCACTACAAAATAAGTAAGAGACTCACTTATTTTCCAAAAAAACAAAGAACATTTTCTAGAAAATCATTTTCCTTTTCCTACCAAACACTTAGCAACTCACAATGTGCTCAAAGGAACACTAGTTTAATAATAGTAAATTTTGATATTTAATACTACGCGTGTTTCTATCCCACAAAGTAAAAGTGGCACTAAATAAATACCAAACCGATTGAGGAACTACAAATTTTCAAAAATCAAAATATTGGTTTACAATTTATAAAGTAATATTTACTTATCTATGTGTGAACATGCAGTTGTAATTATGTTCACTTTCCAAGTCCCTTGTCAAATTTATATTTAACTATATATAGTACGCCTATATGGCTAGAATTTGATGAAATTAAATGAGGTCAAAATCATGAAAAACGACAACTGATTAAAGAAAAGTCAGAAATTGTACTGTACAGTGTATGCTTGTGACATTTTTTCTGGAATTTTCTTGCAACGAGTTTACAAAAATAGATGAAACGGAAGTATGTTCTGCATAAGTCATTCAAACAGGGCGGATCTAGTAAGTAAGCCCGGTGGAGATGCAATGGCATCCACATACTTTGATCGAAATATATATATATATATATAATTATATGATACCGGTAAATAATATAATTGCCACTTAGAGAACCAAAAGACATCAGGGTGCCAGTGGTGAAGGACTCTACTCCCACCCTCCTGATGCGAGTGAGGTTTAAAAAGCCTATTTTATCATTCTTTTTCTTTCTATTTCAGTAATAAGATGTCTAACTTCAAAACACAAGTTCCCTTCTCTATTATCACATTAAAAGAAATCACTGTTCTTAATACAAAAGTTGTCTTCTTACTACTATTTGTGTTTTTGTCAATTAATCTATTTAAGGGAGTTTGGAAAATAAAAATATAGGGCTTGAAATTTGAACTTTGAACCTCAAGGTGAATTTTGATTTTCCGTCAATTGCTAAGTCAACCATTAATCTTATGTTTAAGATATTCAAAATATCTATATATACATAAATTTGAAAATACCTTATATATATTGTATAATTTTTTGTCGATGAAGTTCAGTTGAACCCCCTCGGTACCCTATAAATCCGCCCGCCCCTGGCACCCAGAAATTGAAAAAAAATTGAGACTCGAATGTAATGATACGTATTATGTGATGTTTTGGGATTCTTATAGTTTCTTGAGCTTATTTACTGTTGAAAAGGGTACTGTTCATAGCGCTTTTTAGGCCAGCTCAGTTCTCTTATCCATCGGTCCATTGCACTGGGCTCATCTCATGGAGGGAAAAGCAAAAATGTAGTTGTCTTGCTCGCCCCCTCGACGTCGACATAAACAATCGGTTAAAATAGTCTAATGAGAAAGCAAGTCCAAATCCTAGATCCCCTATGCATTCAAGACCAAGATGGTGAGTCACGGATGGAGCTAGTAGCTCTCATGCGGAACTCAATAGATTTTGATTAAGTATTGTATTTGTATTAATTATAAATTCATTAAAAATGTATAAATATTAAATTTATTAAAACTGTATAAATATTAAATTTAGAACTCAGTTATTACTCCCTCCATTCATCTTTACATGTCTATTATACTAAAAAAAATAGTTCAACAAAACTTGTCCAGTTTAGAAAATCAAGAAATAATTTATCTTTTTGTTTCTATTTTTTCTTTGATATTAAATAGTATTCAATATATAATACATTTTCAATGCATTAAATTTAATATATTCAAAGGATAATATAGTAAAATTATCCTATTATTTATTGTTTATTAAGGTGTGTCACAAGTCTAACTTTTATTGGATAGAGGAAGTTGAAATCTTAGTTTCGTCTCCTTGGGCAGTTTGCCAAAAAAGCAGAAACCATTGAAATTTAAACACTAATTCTAATAGCTAATAAAGTTTAGAAAGTTTAATGAGGACTCTCTTTTTGGAATTCTAATATAAGGAATTAAATGTGCCATTCAAAAACTGCAATGTACTTAAATAGACCAATTTGCAATATTTCATTCATTTCCTTTACTTCCCCTGCATCAATTTAAAGCCCCTATAAATTAAGTAATTTGCAATATTTTACGGTTTAGTATTGACTTTTAGTCATTCCCCTACATCATCTAAAGCCCTTATAAATTAAGTAATTCCATTGCAAATTTTCATTCATCTCCTTTTCTTTTCATCATCAGCTTTTTCTTTCATAGTAATGATTTCCAAAATTCTTTCAAACTCTGAGAAAGTGTTTGATTTTGTTGTGAATGAAGGACATGGAGTTAAGGGCCTATGTGATATAGGAATTCAAGCACTTCCCAAACAATATATTCAACCACTCGAAGAACGAATCACTACGAGCATTGTAATAACCGATGATTCAATCCCATTAATCGACGCATCTAATTGGGATGATCCTAAGGTGGCTGATCAAATTTGCAAAGCAGCACAAAACTGGGGTTTCTTTCAAGTTATCAATCATGGAGTTCCTATTGAAGTTCTTGACAATATAAAAGAAACGAGCCATCGTTTCTTCAATTTACCAACTAAGGAAAAGAAGAAGTATACAAATTCACTTTCGAGTAATGTGAGGTATGCAACAAGCTTTAATCCTGAAGCTGAGAAGACATTGAGCTGGAGAGATTATCTTTCTCTTCTCCATATTTCTGATGATGAAGCTACTTCATTTTGGCCTACTACTTGCAGGTTTGCCTTCCTTTACATTTATACTTTTTCAAACATGAGTATAAATATCCTTTAATAGTTGCTATGAAATATCCCAACGGGCCTAGCCCATATTGACGGTTCTACTTACTAATAGTTACTATGAATACTTTTTTTTTAAGGGAAGAAGCACTTGAATACTTGAAGAGTTGTGATACTGTTATAAGGAAGATTTTGAAGTTGCTAATGGGAGGATTGAATGTAAAAGAGATTGATGAAGAAAAAGAGGAACTTTTAATGGGTTTAAAGAGAATAAACTTTAATTACTATCCAAAATGTCCCAATCCGGAGCTTTCAGTTGGAGTAGGACGTCATTCTGATATCTCAACAATCACTCTTCTTCTTCAAGACGATATCGGTGGGCTGTATGTGAAAAAACATGACACTAATGTTTGGATTCATATCCCTCCGGTTAACGGGGCTCTAGTAATCAATATTGGTGATGCACTTCAAATAATGAGCAATGACAAGTACAAGAGTGTTGAACATTGTGTGATTGCTAATGGGAGCAAGAATAGGGTTTCTGTACCCATTTTCTTGCATCCAAAGGCAACAAGTGTTATTGGTCCTTTAAAAGAAGTGCTACAGAATGGGGAGAAACCAGTTTACAAGCAAATTCTTTATGCGGATTACACCAACATCTTCTTCAACAAAGGTCATGATGGAAAGGACACAATAGAATTTGCAAAGATATAGACCCATTTTCGTCATAATCTCTACTTTTTATGCTAATAGAGTACAATATGTGTTTCTTCGTAAGAATGTGACAGCATTCTTATCATGTACTCAATTATAAGAAGTTATTCTTCAGAATAATTCACTTGTTTCTTTATGATTTATATGCATCCAATGTCGCTAAAGCCTTTAGCGGTATTTATATCGAGTTCCGGTAAAGACCAATACTGTTGCCGCTAAAAGTAACTTTTTGCTGCATTTATTCAAAGGCAATTACTACTGCCATTAAAACTACCTTAGAAATGTAATATCAAGCCTATTTTGTGGCTTTCGTAATTGCCGGTAAAGATACAACAATTGCCAGTAAAGGAGACTTGTTTTAGTGGCATTTACCATGAAAAATAAAATTAGCCATGAATTCACCTTAATCCACATATTTAGTCAATCACTATTTTAAAACTACAAAAATAAAATTCACAAGAGAAATAAGTTCAAAGGCAATAATAGACGAATTTATCAAATTCAAAACAATGTCATTCACTTAACAACATTCAAACTCAATACATCCACTTCTTGTCTACCCCGTGGTAAAAAAAAATTGAATATTGAAAAGAAAAGAATGCATTCAACAGTGTAGAAACAAAGAAATTGATCAACAAATTTTTACACTAGATAAATTGTGGCATCTTACCGGATCACGAGCATCTGCAATCTGTGCCAATTCTTCTGTTTCTGCTAACACTTCAATATCAACTAGAATTAGATCTGCCTTGATCCAACACCAGGCTCTTGTTTCAAACTATAAATTTTCTATGTTAGTTAAAAGCTTTGACACCTTGGTTGGTTATGGATTCAAATTCTCGAACTTCGGTCCACTCAGAGTTCTTCTCATGCTCTCTTAACTTTTTAGCATATCCAAAAATTGCCTCGGCCAATGGATGCTCACTATTTACCTAAATAGAACCAAGTAACAGTTATCAGTCGCACATATTAGTATGGACAAATCGATTTGTTCCTCTTGATAAAAGATCCTAGTTAATTAAAATTGGTATAAACTGATCTAGAGGTATATTGTGCCACTACTTTTAACCGGATGCTATGTGACATATGCAAGATCACAGAGAAAAACTTCATAGATTAAATGTCTATAAAACTAGCAGTACAAGACTAGCATAAGAAACAAAGTGATAGGATAGACCAACACTAGAAAAAACATAATTGAGAAGGGGGGCCGATTAATGTTATGGTTGTGGAAGAACTAAAAATGGAGAAGAATAAATAAAGGAATTTTCTTGAAAAGGTACCTGCAATGCCCTTGAGTTTTGCAAGTGAATCAGGAAGTTTTATTAACCTTCAGGTTCATTGCACTGAGTTCTTCTCCTGATCTCAGGATGACCTCTGTATATGTTAACTCCAAAAGTACATTGATCTGTATAACTTCCAAAGTTGTATTTTTGTTCTTGTTCATGCCAATTATGATTAACTTCACCCATAGTATCGGATATTATTATCTTGTGCCCGCCTTGTGGTGTTTGCAGCATTTCACTCAGGTTCATTGATGAAAGCTTGTACTTCAATGTATCATCAATCTCATCTCCGTTCAATAATAAAAGTTTTACCATATCAACATGATTTTCTTATATTGCAACGTGGATATCAGTTGATCTATGTTGATCTTTTGAGTTAACAAGTAATCCATGTTTAAATAGATGCCCAATGGTACAGGATTTCAAATATGGAATGGTGTTTTGCTGCTATAGCTTCCCATAATGCGGTGTCACCATTTATATGTGTTATTAATGGAATAAATAATCAAGATCTCATATAACACTTGGCCTGTCAAAAATTTCACTTAATTTTACAGTGACATTTATTGAGATTCCCATACCTTGTAAGTGTATGTTACATCCATGACTGAGAAGCACCATTACACGTTCTACGTGCCCTTTTAATGCTGTTATATGCTGATGCAATGCAGCGAGAGCATAGATGTTGACAAACTCGGACACAACAAGTATATTGATAGCATAAGTATAGGAAAATATTAAGATTGAGCTCTAGATTGACACATTTGGAAGATCACTAATGAATCTGAAGGAAGTTCTTCATCATGGTGATGTTATCCTCTTGCTTGCTCTTCATTTCTTCAATCAAAGAACTAACTATATATAAACACAACATGTAGTTATAGTTAGTTTCACTTGCCCTGGCTCGAAAAAGTGTAGTGCGAGACTAAACAGGGACCGGTAAGCATGGGTCACCGCCTTCATTTATTCAATTGGCAGAAAAGTAGTGTGAGACTAAACTGGAAATAACTAGTCCTGCAACACATGCAAAGAGATAACAGACATGCCTAACTATTTTGAAATTAACAAACAAAGGTGCTCATTATAACAGAAAAAACCTTTTAATGAAATAAACTGCAGATAATCATTTCAATGAACCACATAATAATAATGTTCAAAGAAAAGGACATAGTTTTACTGTCTAAAGAGCCATCAGTTCTCTTCACATATTTGTTTACTTCCATGGCATTCAAGAGAGGCCTCACGGTGGAGTCGGATGTCTTCCCCAAACGAAAAGATAATACGAAGGGCAAGGGAAAGTTAAAATAGTCGGGCTCATATAAACGATATGTGCCATGGGCATTCTCTTGGATATTAAAAACAAGCATTAGTTCTCTTCTTGAGATTATCAACACTTTCTAGTGTTTTACTTTTAACAATCTGCACATAGGGATTAGGAACTGTTTCTTTCATTTGTAGCAAGTTAAGTCAAATCTTAAGAATCACTCCGTTGGACACCAATTGACGCAAGCCAGCCTTCGAGAATTGGACTGAGCTATTCAACATAGTCTAAAATTTTATCCTCCAAAAGGTCAAAACTTTTCCTGCTCAAAGTCTGTTCTTAATTGGAGTTCCCTTTTCAGATGTATGATAGCGAGTCAAAGATTTAAAATGGTAACATGGTCGATCAAATTATCAAGCATGAAACGATAAGCACCCACAATACATACATTCCATGAATATGCATTCAAGTATAGATACATCCTCTTCACACCCAATTTTGACCGATCTATAACCTTTCAGACACTTTTTAAAAACGTATTTCGGGTTTAAAATTTTAATCGATTTTGACTAAAAATTATACATTTTAGTATGCATTATTTATTAAATTATTGTAATTATTATTTAAACTCAAAATAATTACTTTACTTATTTATTTAAATATTTTTAAAATATAAGTGTGTTTAATTATATGAAAATATTTTAATGTGCGTTGTATTTTATTAATTGAATATCATTTCCTTAATTTTCCTCCAAATCATTGAAATTTCAGCCTATTCTATTCTAATTCCTTTCAAATTCTAGCCTATTTGATTCCAATTTTATTTTAATAGTAACCACCTTTTCATTTCAATTCTAGTCATTCTTATTTCAATTTTAGCCGTTCCAAATTCAATCCATTCTAATCTGATTTAAGACCCTGTCTTTAATCCTAACCATCGATTTCTTTTATTTTAATCTCAGCCTCTCATCTTGAAATCGATCAACAGTTCGGATTTATCAAGCCTTTTCTTTCCTATTTTAGTTCTAAACGAACCCAAACCCTAACATACTTCACCTCTGCTTCTTTCTCTCTCTAACCAGCGCCGCAGCCTCCATGGCTCCGCCCGAGCATAACACCGAGAACAGCAGCAGCCGGTGAAGAAGCGCCGCCCAGCCCCGCCTCTCTTCCTCTTCTCCTTCTCTCCCCTCCTTCCTCCTCGCCCCTCCTCCTTCATATTTTTCGGCGAGGATAGCTGCAGCGTCCGGCGAAGCAAGCGGCAGCAACAATGATGCTCCCTCCGGCGAGCCTCTTCCTCTCTTTTCCTCCTCTGTCTGGCGAAACCATGAGCAGCAGCCACCGCCGGCGGTAACAACAACAGCAACCAATGCCGCCCCCTCCGTTCTCCTCTTCTCTTTTGAGCGAGCAATCAACCGACGAGGACAACAACATCAACAGCTGGTCAGCTTTAGAATTTTTTGGTTTGTTTAAGGCGGGTCTTAACAGATCTGTCCAGGTTCATCCTCTTTTGATTAAAATCTCATTTCTTAGTTTTACCTAATTTTTACATTACATTTTTGTTCTATGTGAAAAATCATTAATGCTTAAGCAATTTCATCTCAAGCATGAATCGAGTCCTTTGTGGGTTTCTGATAGTATGAGTGTTTAAGGATTACTAATTTTCTGAAGTCGCTCTTGTTACTATAAATTTAGTGTGAAGTTGACTTGTTATAAAATTTTCTATTAGAATTTCAATGATTCTTGTAATATGCTTTTGTAGTCAAGTTGGTTGTTCTTAAGTTAATTTGTTAAGATTTAATGATGGAATGTTCTCCTTAATTAATTTAATTAATGTTGAAAAATGACTGTCTGATTAGTTGAGTCTGTTACTGTTTAAATTTATAAAATCTTCTGTAAACTCATTTATTTATGGTAATAAATTAAAAGATTCTTGCTACAAACTATGTAAATATTAGCCTGTAATTTGGTTAACCTCACTATTTCTCCTTTCTCTTGCTAGATTTTTGCATGATATTGATTAATTTTTACTAAAGTAATTTCGGACAGGTTTTGTGGCTCTTGGTAAAACAAATTTTTCTTATTATCTACGTTAATTAATTGAAGTTGCCTTAATTAAAGTTGAATTGATTCTTACTTGTTATATTTTAGTAAAGTTATTGGATGGAGCTAAAATATTATTACTGATTTAGTTCTTCTTTGAATAAGAAAAAATAATATTTAATTGATCCTATATTTATTCTTGTCATATATTATATGCCCTCCTCTCCCCTATATATAGAGACCTCTCCTCTCATTAGACAGAGATACGCTTACACACTTTAACAACTAAAAAAAAAACACTCTCTTCTCTAAAAGAACAAGAATTCTGGTAAAGCTTTGGATCTCTCTTTGTTGTCTTGTTGTGTTGCTGTTTCGGTGGATATCTCTTTAAGTTTACTTCATTGCTGATAAATATTCTGCTTTAACTGGTTAGTTGTTCCTCCATTAGTTTAATCTTCGTGCATTATTTTGAATATTATTGTGTGTTTAAATGAATAAAAGGAAGCATCCGAGTTAGTTTTCTTATCCCTTCTTTCTCATTATGTGATCTTATATGTTCTATGACTTGTTTGAAATCCGTGTGTTTGTTGTGAATAACTTTTGATGTTTCTATCTATATAGTTATTATTATTCTATGATCTTGTCTTTGGTATATTATGTTTAACAGGTTTTGAACTTAAAGTTCAAGACATTGAAGAGTCGCCTGGGGACAGAATTTCGGATGAATTAGTTTCTGTTTTATAGTTTATTTTGGATATGTATTATGTCGTTTACTATTCTCTTTTATTCGGTTTGTGATATGTTGTATAACGCTAACTCTCTCTATATATATGAAATAACTTAGGGAATAGTCTAAGGGGGGAGGGGTTATACGTGCTAACTGTTTCTTTTATTTATTTCATTTTTTTACGTGTGATAGTTATAAAATTCTGCCTATATCGCTTAGCCATAAAATTGGGTAAATTTATTATAATAACCGATCTAAAGTCAAGCCTTCGTTCGCCTGTAATTTAGTTTACTTGAAATCTGAAATAAATCAGCATGTGAAAAATTAAGATTTGTCTCCATGCTAAAATCGGGAAATGTGCTTATGTGAAAATATGCATGCTATTCTATATGGAGATCTATGCCTATAATGTTATACTTTCAGCATGCTTAACTAATCATTTGTAGTAACTTTAAGTATGTTAATTAGTTTTAAAATAATTAGAGTCTAATAACTTTTGCATGTTCAAACCAGATTGCAATAATTTTAGAGTGTTAATTAATCAGTCAGTTGTCAATAATCCCTTATACGTTAACAACTTTTCAGCATGTCTTATCACTTAGAAGCCATGCCTATATGATTCAGTAATTAAGTTATATATGTTAATTAATCTGATTTTAATAATTTCAGTGTCTTAATAATCTTGTTATGATATAGAAATCATGCTTATAGGTTTGTCAATCAATATAATTTGCAGGTGGGTTAGAAATCATGTTCATAGGCATTACCAATTAATTTCCATCCTGCTAAATAACTGCAATAATCTTGCTATGCACTTTTCTACCACTGTTCCAGGACATTTATTTAAAGATAAAATTAATAAATTATTTTCTGCATGTTTACTCTTAATCTGCTACTCTAAATACTTGCTGCCCCGATTACATCTTGCTAATAAATAAATAGTCTGCATTAAGTAATTGTTTCACCACTTAAATTAGCTAATCAATCAATTTTTGCATACTGTTTGACTGCCCTATTTTTGATCAGTTATTAATTAATTCAACCTTTGGCTCCTCATAATTCTTTGTCCCCTCTTAATTAAGTAACTATATTGTTAATGCCTGTTTGTATGTTCACACACTTCGCATGAGACCTTTCACCTATATTTGTGTTTGCAAGCATGCTAATTAAAACTTAGAGGCCAATATGAGATTGATGTGCTAAATGCTCGTCCAAATTATTTTGCTTGGTGTCTATAGGGCCTAATTAGGAGCCTATATTTTATTTTTGTTTAAAACCTCCCTAGTAGTAGTCCAATGCCTTTTGGACATTAATCGGGGACGCTAGGCACCTCCTAGGACGTTATGCATGTGGAAGGTGGGGTAGGGGTAGTTAGACCCTTTACGGAGATGATGAAAGTTGACTCAAGCTTAAAACGATAAAACATTGATTTTTTGTGTTTTCGAATAATTTGTCGGGAGCATAATAAGCCGAGAATTGATCAGTAGAAGGTGTTGGTTTAGGTTTCGGAGTCTCCCTTCCCTCTTCCCTTTTATTTGTTTATAATTATTATTGTTTGGGGTAGTTTAATAAAAAAATATTGATTCACCTATCTACTTATGTATAATTCTGTCTTCTCGCTTATCTTCTTTAATTGTTTCATGCTTAATATTTGTTTAATGTTTAATTTAGTATATCACCTAGTTCGAATGTTTAATTAAATAATAAATAAATGAAGTGACCTTAATTGCTACCTGTAACCCCCACATAATTCATGAGATATGGCCGAGACCCACCTTTGTGGACCTCGAGGGATGCTTAACACCTTCCCCTCGAGGTAATTTGAACCCTTACCCGATCTCTTGTTCATTGACCTTTAATTAGAATTAGTTAGGTTAGATAGGTGCTCTAACGCGCCTTAATTCGTTAGGTGGCGACTCTTAAATCCAAACAAACCCAAAAGAGTTGTTAGGTCGTGCACCAAAACCCGTTTTGCAAAAAACGGGGCGCGACAATGACACCTTGAAATGAGACAAATAAAGCATTTCATTTCTCCTATTCTTCTATTTGTTTACTCCATTTTCCATTTCAAGTAAAATTAACTACCTTAATCAACTATAGGATTTTTTGTTCAAAGAGCACCATCAAAAGCAGCAGATACAACCCCACCCACTATCATACAAACTCGATACAACAACTTGTGATGCTGTAATTAACGCAATATAGGAGAATATTAAGATTCATAAAAATTCAAGAAAAAAATATTATTTTTTTAATTATACCCTTGTGTTAAAGAGCAACTTTTTTTAGTAGTGGTTAATTCTAAGAAGTTATCTAACAAATAAAGATAACTTAGTAAAATATATCTTTTATTCTTTTTAATGAATGTCAAATGAGATAAGGTGACACTTATTTTATTTTTAAATGGGGAGAAAATTTATCTATTCACACTATATGCAAATGATTTCAAATTAAAATATTTTATGTCTAAAAGATAATTTTAAAGTATAGTTCATTAAACCTCAAAAATTAATTTATGATGAATTTTTTACACTATTAGGAGGTGTTGACACGCAATTTTGACCCTCCGCAATATGAATTAATTATCGAGCTTCTCTAATCTCAAACAATTTGAAATAATTAGCTTTTATAAAATTCAAAATATTTTTTGAGTTATTTTTAGGCGATTTGTCATTTTATAATTTTAAATAATATATAGAGTTGTCAAAAAGAGTCAAGCCAGCCTGTAACATACCACCATAAAAAGAACTAGAATTAGAAAGAACTATTTTTGGAAAGAGTAAATTTAGAAATTTTGGCAAGTTATGCTAAGTATAAGTTTTAGGTCAACTTCAAATGACCATAACTTTCCGTACATGATGATTTAGGTGGCCTATAACATATCAAATGAAAGGTCTTGGAATCCTCTTTCCAACGCCATAGAGTTTGCTGAATTTCGAGCTCGTATGAGGGATATATGTCCGTTTGAAGTCGGGCTGTCTGGTTAAGGAAAGTTACCCAGATTTAAGAGGGGTATTTTAGTCTTTTCCTTATCCAATCAAGTTATTTCATTTTTAGTAATTAATTAGGGGTCTAAACTGATTTGGTTCCGTTTACACAATCAAAATTAACGCCTAGGGTTTTGAGAACAGTTCATGAAGAGGAGAAAAGGAGAAAAGTCAAGGCGTTCTTAGAGATTTCTTGCAGAATCGAAGGTTGTTTCGCCAAGGGTTGTTACCAAAAGATGTATGTGAGTTCACATACCGTTGGGTTCGTTCACCCACGCGCCAATCATGTTAATTTCAGCGTAATTTCATCCTAGAAAGTTGAAGATTTGATGTTCTTGATTAGTGATTTTGAATTTGTTTTCGTTCTTGAATTAGGATGGGATTGATGAGTTTCTTGAGATAATCGTATCGATTTAAGAGTTGTTTTGAGTAGATTCTTGGGTACATGTATTGGGTAACCGAATCTAAAGAGAAATTGAGAAAAAAAATCGAATCTAGTCGAATTAAGGTCAGAAAATGAGAAGAAAAATTCATCAAATTGATCTGGGGGAGGGATGGCGCGGCGCGCCACTGATGTGCCAGCAGTGCTCCAAGATTGAGTCTCTGAACTTTAGGGGCTGGGCGCCAGCAGTGCACCAGGGTCACCTGTCCCAACCCGTTTTCCGTCGTTTAGCATGTCTGAGTCCTTCTAAAGTGTACTAACACTTTCTATTGATTCTAACTACTCCAAACGACATTAAAACATCTAGAAATCATCCATAAACATGAATCATAACCTTGAATCCATAAATTCAAATTCAAGGTAGAGCTAAAAGTCAAGTCTTGAGAGTTCTTCGAGTCTTTTCAAAAGTCTTAGAATTGTTTTAAACTTGTTTTAAGACTTGAGCATTGAGTTTGAGAAAGAGTAGAGCTTAGTTCATTTCTTTAAAAATGATATATGGGAACTAAGTATTCCCAAGAGTAAATGTTTCACATTTAAACAAGAGAGGAAACACCGATTTCCAAATGATTTTTCATGAGCAGTTTTGAGTTCCATCTTTTTTAAGAGATAGATTTTTGAGTAATAATCTCAAACCACAGAGAAAGAGTTATGTTTTTAAACATATGAGCTAGTTACATTTTGGGAGTAGTATTGAGCACCAATATGGGGACGAGTTCAGATAACTCAAAGTCTCCATAAACCATGTAGCCAACGTGGGTAGAAAGGGTCATACGTTTTAGATGATTCCTTAATACTTTTAAGCATAGCTTAGTGGATCCACTTAGTTGAGGCGTTCTATATCCCGGAAAGGTATAGGATAGTTCTGGCAGCGTGGACGAGACGCTATATCATCACATAGCTCATAATGATGGTTGTCGGTTAGAGAATCTCCCAAACAGAGTTTATTTTGTATTTTATATACAACTTAGATATTATTGTATTCTCCAATACTTTGAGATGTTATGTATTGTTTTGAATGCTTTGTATAAACTGCATCTTTATTGTGTTTTATTTCTACATTGAGTCGAGTATCCATGAGTTGAGTAGGGATGAGGTAAGTGTTTCTTTCAGATTTCAGTTCAAGCTTATTTCTTGTTTAGATTTCCCCTCACATGCTCGTACATTCCATGTAATGATGCCATTTGGCCTGTATCTTTTATGATGTAGATACAGGTAACCAGGATTAGCATCCAGCGCCTCGTTGATCCAGTTGAGGTTCAGAGTTGTTGATGAGCCTCCTTGCATCGGGAGGATCCCTATCTTTGTTTTATCATTTCAGTTTTGTTATTAGGATGATCGAGGGTCATGTCCAAATATCCCTCATGGTATTAGAGGCTTCATAGATAGTTAGATATTTGTAGTTCATTAGTCTTATTCATTTAAGTTGTTTTGTTATAAGACTTGAGTTACCCATTGGCTAGTTGACGGTTTCCTTTACAACATTCTAAGTTTATTTCATGAGTTTATCTTTGTTGAGTAAAGTCTTCCGCTGAGTAGTAAGCCAGGCCAACGGTTCGCTTGGGGCCAACAATGGTTCTTGAGTGCCAGTCCCGCCCAGGGTGTAGGCTCAGGGCGTGACAAACTTGGTATCAGAGCATAGAGTTCAAGAGTCCTAGGGAGTCTATGAAGCCGTGTCTGTAGAGTCCTAGTTATCGGTGCGAAGCGCGTCATATCTATAATTAGGAGGCTGCAACATTTAGGAACTATCTCACTTCTTTCATACTCTTTTCGTGTGATAGAGTTTATCTCTATGAAAGTTTCTTTCTAACTCGTACTTGTGCGTATCTTCCAGATCATGCCTCCATGAAGAGCTGTCTGAGGTCGTTCTGCTAGGAGGAACGTTGAGGATCAAGGGGTACCCAATGCACCAGAAGTGCAACCCCAAGGAAAGGTCACTCATGCTAAGTTCCGGGAAGCTATCCGGATGTTGAGTCAAGCTGTGACCGACCAAGTTGGGCAACAAAGAGGGGTTCGACAGGATGTGGCCGATACATCTAGAATCTGTGAGTTCTTAAGGATAAATCCTCCAAGCTTCACTGGTTCAAATGTCACTGAGGATCCAGAAAAATTTGTTGAGGAGCTTCAGAAGGTTTTCGAGATTATGCATGTTGTTGATGCTTAGAGAGTGGAACTAGATGCATACCAATAAAAGGGTGTCGCTAGAATCTGGTTTGATCAATGGAAGAAGAATAGAGATGAAGGTGCACCACTTGTGAGTTGGGCTATGTTTGAAGAGGCCTTTTTGGGGAGTTTCTTTCCCCGGGAACTGAGAGAAACAAAGGTACGAGAATTCCTTACTCTTAAGCAAGAATCTATCAGCGTGCACGAGTACAGCCTTAAGTTCACCCAACTTTCCCGTTATGCTCCGGAGATGGTTGCTGATATGAGGAGAAGGATGAGTTTGTTCATTGCTGGGTTGTCTCATCTGTCAAGCAAAGAGGGACAAGAAAGCTAAGACAGAAATGATTCCGGACAGCAAAAGAGTAATGCCAACCGGTTATCTTTCCAACATAAGCAAAAGGGACCTGCTCCATCATCTTCTAGTGCACCTGCACCACGGAATAGAGGTGAGCTCAATAATCAAAATTCACAAAATTTCATAGCTAGACCTGCACAGTCTCAAGGTGGTGTGGCACAAGGAAGTAATTGGACTCCTACATGTGTTAGTATGGTAGGAACCACCCAGCAGCATGTCGCGATGGCTCCACTGGTTGCTTCAATATTGGTCAAAATGGTCATTATATGAAAGAGTGTCCTAAGAACAGGCAAGGAAATGGCAATTGGGGCAATAGAGCCCAATCTTCTTCAGTTGCTCCACCAGACAGAGCTGCACCTAGAGGAGCTACTTTAGGGGCTGGCGGAGGATCAAACCGTCTTTATGCTATCACTAGTCGCCAAGAGCAAGAGGATTCTCCAGATGTTGTCACTGGTATGATCAAAGTCTTTACTTCTGATGTTTATGCTTTGCTAGATCCAGGAGCGAGTATATCTTTACTGACTCCTTATGTTGCAATGAATTTTGATGTTCTTCCTAAGAAACTGTCACGACCCATAGGTACCCTAGATGTAACAAGGCACATAGAACTCCGAAAGGCACCATCTAAGCCACTTAGCATATCATAACATAAGCAGAGAACAATAAAGAGAAGAAAACACATTTCAAGTCCAAAAATCTTTATTAAAGGAAAGAGGAAGTCTACACTTGTCTCATCATAGCCATCTATTAAAATAGTTCAAATGAAAAGGGATACAGCCCAAACAACATAGTCCAAAAATGAAATACTATAAATGAAAGTCAAGTGAATCTCTCGTCCTCGAATAATGAGGACTCACCACAAGCAAGGAGAATAGTCGAATTCAAGCTTGAACCAAATGATGACCGCTTTAAGAACCAGACTCTACACTTGGGAAAAGTATAGGAAAATATGGGTTAGTACAAAATGCATTAAGTATGAGAGTCATGCATAAAAAGCCTTGAAAACATGCTAAAAGGGACAATTTAGTTTAATGCATGCAATTAATAAGTTAAAGCATCATTTTGAAAATAATGGAAAAGCATAAGTCGTAAGCATGTTCATTACATAGATCATCATATCATAAGAGAAACATACCATAAGTACCCTCAAAGTCTACTTGTGCAATGCATGAATAAGATCCCACAATCCCACCCATGCTAAGTAAAACTTCTTAAGTAACCAAAGTTCATAATTCATGTTCTTGTTCATATTGTTGCCATAGTAGGAATAAGCCTTAACTGACATAGACCATGTGTGCTTAACATGGATTTGGTGTTACCCACACCGAAAAGGGTTGTCCTATTTGCCTAAGGTATGACCATGGTTTGTTAGCTTTTAGGTGGATCCACTAGCTAAAGACCTATGGGGGCACATAGTTTATGGGATAATGAGATTGCTACTAGAAACCCGTCCTTTCTGACGGAGGAGCTTCCATCTCAAGAGATTGCTTCTAGAAACCCGCCCTTTCTGACGGAGGAGCTTCCATCTAATAACAATATCCACTCGGTGCTAAGCATTTATCCCACAAAGTACTTATTAAGTCATAACTTGTTTCATTAAGATAGTTCATTAGATCATGCGTGAGAATAACCTTTCACCGTCCATGTCTACATATAACATTAGATTCAATTAGGTGAGAATTGCCTTTCAACCTTAGAATCATCATATTGTGAGAAAACCTTTCACATTATTTTCATTATGTATTTATGAGAATAGCCTTTTAATCAATACGACAACATTATCATAATCATGGACACTTCCCTCTCAAAGTCTTCTTAAGCATATACAAAACCTTCATAATTCATGCATTATATCATATATTGCCTTTTCAAAGGTCAAAGCTCATCTTAATCAATACATTTAGAATTACTACATTAGACATGGATAATAACATAATTCAAATAGTTCAATTACTACAAGCATAATCTCATAATATCCTTCTTTCATCAATTCACCCACATCACAAGGTCATAAATTGAGAATATGGGGATTTCATGGATTCTTGGGGATTTCAACATAAAAACAATAATAAATCATCCATTCAATCATAATATGAAGTAATTAAATCATTAGAATCATATTTAGAAAAGAATCCATGACTTGGAGTAAAACCGTAGCTTTTGGGGAATTACTAGTTTTGAAATTGAGTTTGGAGGGACTCCATGGATGAAGACTATCCATGGATGAAGGACTGCCATACCTTAGCTATGAATCCCAACGAATTTGAGCAGAAAAGCTTGCTCCTTCAACCCTAGCTTCCACTTTCTTCTTGTTCTTCCTTGAAGTTCTTAGAGAGAGAATTTTGGGGAAAAGTTGGTTTTGATTTGGAATTTTAGAATTATGAGGAAGATGACGTAATTTGGGGGTCTTAAATCATTATATAGTTAGTCTAATTTAGTGTAAAACGACGTCACTTAGTATTAAATAAAAATGGAAAACCCCATAATGCCCCTAAGCTTAACTGCCAAAAAGCAGTTCCAGGCCTCACCCACGACCCACCACTGACGGACCGTGGTGGTGAACCGTGGTTGAGGTTATGGGACTTGGTTCCTGGGGCCTTGACCTACGGCCCCTCACCCACGAGGCGTGGGAGGACCTACGAGGTGTGGGTTGCCCTCGTGGGTCACTGCCCAGGCAGCCTCCTTAGGGTCCTCCTCAAGGACCCATGATTGGTCCTTGGGGTTTGAACCTTGACGTTCTAACACGAAAAGAATTATTTTAAGGTACGGGGAGGTACATCAAAGGCTCTAACCCTAATGTCAAGCTCTAGTTTAGCCTACTAGTTAAAGACTCAAGACTAGCAGCCCCATCATGCATGAACCATCAAAATAATGTACAATTCAAAGGAGGAAACTTCAACTCCATCTCAATCATTATCAATGCAACATAAGGAAGTAGGAACTACATCTAACAATCCATTATGCATGAAAATGTAATATTTTACATATTCATAGGAGGAACTACCTTCTCCAAATAAAAGCATGATCAACACCATATCATGAAGCCAATATGCAATTTCCTCAAAAGCATAATAAAGCATATTCATCAACTCATCTCATGAAGTCCAATATGCAACTCATACTAAATGCACCACAACATGAGGAACACATAAATCATGAAGACTCATTTTCTTACTAAACATGAATTTTATCAAGAACATGCATAACATAAGGAAATCATGGAAAACACATATACTCATATGACTCCCAAAACACTAAAATTCAAGAGGAACTACTTACCTCAAGCTTGAATAGGTGTAGAAGAAAGAGATGAGGATATCGGAACTTCATATTAGCCTCGGTCTCCCAAGTAGCACCCTCAACTAAGTGATTTCTCCACAAAACCTTTACTGAAGCTATTTTCTTTTTTCTCAATCTCTTGACTTGTCGGTCAAGGATCTCTACCAGAACCTCTTCATATGAAAGACTTTCGTCAACTCCCAACTCTTCTAGGGGAATAATGGACACCGAATCTCCAATACACTTCTTAAGCATAGAAACATGAAACACCGGATGAACCAGAGCATACTCATTTGGCAAGTCCAACTCATAGGAAACTTTCCCAATACGTTTCAAAATTTGGTATGGGCCCACATACCGGGGACTAAGTTTCTCCTTCTTGCCAAACCTCATCATACCTTTCATAGGTGATATTTTTAGATAGACCCAATCATTAACTTCAAATTCTAGATCCCTTCTTTTCACATCGGCATAAGACTTTTGTCTACTTTGAGTCGTCCTCAACCTCTCTTTAATAAGCCAAACTTTCTTAATGGCTTCATAAACTAGTTCGGGACCTATCAAAGAAATTTCACCCACTTCAAACCAACCAACCGAAGACCTACATCTCCTACCATACAAAGCCTCAAAAGGAGCCATACCGATACTTGAGTGGTAGCTATTATTGTAGGCAAACTCTATTAAAGGCAAGTAGTCATCCCAAATTACCCTTGAAGTTTATAACACATGCCCTTAACATATCTTCTAATGTTTGGATGGTACGCTCCGCTTGGCCATCAGTTTGGAGATGAAAAGTCGTGCTAAGCTTAACCTTAGTACCAAGCCCTTTTTGGAATGATTTCCAAAAGTGTGAAGTAAATTGAGTACCCCGATCCGAAATAATGGACAAAGAAACCCCATGCAACTTCACTATCTCTCTTATATACAACTTGGCATAGTCTTCCGCCGAAAAAGAAACCTTGACGGGGACAAAGTGGGCTGATTTTGTCATCCGATCTATAATGACTCAAATAGAATCATGTTACATTCGGGTGCGAGGCAAACCCACAATAAAATCCATATTCACATCTTCCCACTTCCAAGTGGGAATTGGTATATTTTGGGATAAGCCTCCCGGCCTTTGATGCTCTACCTTAACTTGTTGATAATTCGGGCATTTGACCACAAATCCCGCAATATCTTTCTTCATTCCGTTCCACCAATAGACTTCCCGTAGATCACAATACATCTTGGTGGCTCCCAGATGAATGGAATACCGAGAACTATGAGCTTCTTCTAAAATTTGTTCCCTCAAACCATCAACATCCGGAACACATAACCGACCTTGGTACCTAAGCACCCCATCTCCCCCTTGGGAGAAAGCCTCAACGGATTTCTAGAGTACCGACTCTTTAAACTCAACTAATATAGGATCAAGGCCTTGCTTAGACTTCACATCCATCACAAAGGATGATTCGGAACCATTATGGACCATGACACCATCTTTGGTGGAATCCACTAGTCGAACACCTAGCTGAGCCAACCTATGCACATCACGAACCAATTCTTTCTTTTCATCCTCTACACGAGCCACACTACCCATGGACAATCTACTAAGTGCATCCGCTACCACATTAGCTTTGCCGGGGTGATAAAGGACACTCATGTCATAATCCTTTAACAATTCTAACCACCTCCGTTGCCGAAGATTCAAGTCCTTTTGAATAAACACACATTAAAGACCCTTGTGGTCGATGAAAACATCCACATGGACCCCATACAAATAATGCCCTATATTTTTAAGGTAAACACAACCGCCGCTAATTCAAGATCATGGGTCGGATAATTCTTCTCATGGAATTTAAGTTGCCTTGAAGCATAGGCAATCACCTTACCATTTTGCATAAGCACACATCCCAACCCCACTCTAGAGGCATCACAATACACCACAAAACCATTCATACCTTCCGGTAAGGTCAACACCGGAGCGGAAGTAAGTCTATCTTTCAACTCTTGGAAACTTTTCTCACAAGCTTCCGAACACACAAACTTAGCTTTCTTTTGAGTCAAAGCTGTCAAAGGAGAAGCAATGGAAGAAAAACCCTCAACAAATCTCCTATAATAACCGGCCAAACCCAAGAAGCTTCTAATGTCTGTCGGTGATAGAGGTTTAGGCCAACTCTTGACCGCATCCGTTTTCTTAGGATCTACCTCAATACCCTTACTTGACACAATATGACCAAGGAATTCTACAGACCTTAACCAAAATTCACACTTGCTAAACTTTGCAAAAAGTTGATGGTCCTTAAGAACTTGCAATACAACTCTCAAATGGTCCACATGTTCATTCTCACTCCTTGAATAGATCAAAATATCATCGATAAACACGATCACAAACATGTCAAGATATTGTCGGAACACTCTATTCATTAAGTCCATGAACGCCACCGGAGCATTAGTCAAACCAAAGGACATTACTAGGAACTCATAGTGACCATATCTTATTCGGAAAGCCGTCTTGGGAACATCAACCCCTCTCACCCTCAATTGGTGATAACCCGAACGAAGATCAATCTTGGAGAAATATCTAGCCCCTTGAAGTTGGTCAAACAAGTCATCTATCCTTGGAAGGGGATATTTGTTCTTAATGGTCACCTTGTTCAATTGACGATAGTCTATGCACATTCAAAGAGACCCATCTTTCTTTTTAACAAACAACACCGGAGCACCCCATGGAGAGATACTCGGTTGAATAAAACCCTTGTCTAATAGATCCTTCAGTTGCTCTTTCAACTCCTTTAGCTCTGCCGGAGCCATTCTATAAGGAGGAATAGAGGTAGGTTGCGTATTTGGAAGAAGATCAATACCAAAATCTATTTCCCGCTCGGGAGGAATACCGGGCAAATCATCGGGAAAAACTTTTGAGAACTCATTAACCACTGGAACTGACTCAAGAGAAGGGGTTTTAGAATCTACATCCCTCACCCTAACAACATGGTAAAAGCAACCTTTCGAGATCATCTTTCTAGCTTTAAGGTAAGACACAAATTGACCTCTAGGCATAGAATTTCCTCTTTTCCACTCTAAGATAGGCTCATTCGGAAATTGGAATTTAACCACCCGAGTTCTACAATCGATAGAGGCATAGCATGCATGTAACCAATCCATACCAAGAATAACATCAAAGTCTAACATGTAAAGTTCTACCAAGTCAACGAGAGTAACTCTATGGGACAAGGAAATGGGACATCTTCTATAAACCCTCTTAGCCACCACAGAATCACCAACCGGGGTAGAAACTGAAAAAGGTTCTAATAACACTTCGGGGAGCATATCAAATTTCATGGCAACATAAGGTGTCACAAAGGACAAAGTAGAACCGGGATCTAACAAGGCATATACATCAATAAGAAAGACTTGTAACATACCGGTCACCACATCCGGGGAGCTCTCTTGGTCACCTCGGGATTGAAGAGCATAAAAGCGGTTTTGCTTTTGAGCATTGGAGTTTGAACCGCTTGGAGGAGCTTGCTTGTCCTCTTTTCTCTTACCCGAAAGTGTTGGGCAATTCCTCAATTGATGACCACTCTTGCCACAACCATAACAAACATCCGAGCCAGCTAGACACTTGCCATCATGTTTCTTACCGCACTTAGCACAAGTAGGCCTAGCCATAGAAGATCCACCACCATTTCCTCCTTGAGGGTTAGGGTTAGACACCCTATCCTTGTTGACCCTTGGGGAAGCACTTGAGGAACCTTGGTTGGAGAGCCTTTGTTTGAACCTTGGTCGACCTTGTCCATCAGAGTTAGTATTGGAGAAATTCCCATCACCGGTTCTAGCTCTTTTCACCTCTCTAATATTTTTCTTGAGTTTCTCTTCTTCCATTTATTAGGCGTGCACCATTAGACGTGAAATATCCATACTCGGGATAA
Organism: Solanum etuberosum; assembly: GCA_029582245.1. Classification (NCBI taxonomy): domain Eukaryota; kingdom Viridiplantae; phylum Streptophyta; class Magnoliopsida; order Solanales; family Solanaceae; genus Solanum; species Solanum etuberosum. Next base: position 124,648 of record JAJONR010000747.1, read on the forward strand.
GCATTGCCGTACGACATTCTTTGACTACCAAGTCGGAAATTCCCATAACAAATTTATTCATCTTGGCCCTTGAGTTCGCCATTATGGTTGGAGCATACTTGGATAGTTGGGTGAACTTAAGAGCATACTCCTTTACACTCATACCTCCTTGGAGAAGGTTAATGAACTCTTACATCTTTAGTTCCCTCAACTCTAGGGGAAAGAATCTATCAAGAAATGCTGATTTAAACGATCCCTATTCTACCGAGCCCGCTCCTATGAGTCTCTCACCCTTCCATTGATCATACCAAACTTCAGCCACATCTTTTACTTGGTAGGCGGCTAATTCCGCCTTCTCTTTCGAGGATACCCCCATAATATCAAGTACTTTATAAACCTTATCGATAAACCTTTGAGGGTCCTCTTCCACCTTGGAGCCATGGAACTCGAGGGGATTCATTCTAGCAAAATCCCTAACCCTTGAAGTAGCCGAATTCACATTAGGATTCACTTGAGTCACAACATCTCTGTTGGCCTGAGCCGTCACAGCTTGAGTTTGAGTCGTCAAAGCTTGGGCCAACATTTGGAAAGCCGACCTAACCTCCACATCTGTCATAGCCGAAGGATTAATCGGAGCTTGATTAGCTTGAGGAGATTCTTCATTCACATTGTCACCCTCCATTTTTCTAGCGTTAGCCCTTCATGTATTCATATCCTGAAGACACAAGAGAAGGATTAGGAGAGTGACTTTATAGAGCTAAACTCTATGGCACGACTTAAGAGTAATGAAAGAAGCATAATTTCATAATCATCTTGTAGCCTCTCATTCATAAATGTGGCGCGCTTCACACTCATGAACAAGACTCTACTAGACGTGGCTTATGAGACATCATCCTAGAATCATTCTAAACCTTATGCTCTGATTACCAAGTTTGTCACGACCCAGGGGTACCCTCTAAATGTAACAAGGCACATAGAACCCCGAAAGGCACCATGTAAGCCACTTAGCATATCATAACATAAGCATAGAACAATAAAGAGATGAAAATGCATTTCAAGTCCAAAAATCTTTATTAAAGGAAAATGGAAGTCTAGATTTGTCTCATCATAGCCATCTATTACAATAGTTCAATTGAAAAGGGATACAACCCAACCAACATAGTCCGAAAATGAAATACTAGAAATGAAACTCAAGTGAATCTCCCATCCTTGAATCATGAGGACTCACCACAAGCAAGGAGAATAGTTGAATCCAAGCTTGAACCAAATGATGACCGCCTTAAGAACCGGACCCTACACTTAGAAAAAGTATAGCAAAATATGGGTTAGTACAAAAGTGCACTAACTATGATAGTCATGCATAAAAAAGCCTTGAAAACATGCTAAAAGGGACAATTTAGTTGAATGCATGCAATTTACTAAGATAAAGTATCATTTTGAAGATAATGGAAAAGCATAAGTCGTAAGCATGTTCATTACATAGATCATCATATCATAAGAGAAACATACCATAAGTACCCTCAAAGTCTACTTGTGCAATGCATGAATAATATCTCATAATCCCACCCATGCTAAGTAAAGCTTCTTAAGTAACCATAGTTCATAATTCATATTCTTTTTCATATTGTTTCCATAGTGGGAATAAGCCTTAACCGACATAGACCATGTGAGCTTAACATGGAATTTGGTGTTACCCACACCGAAAAGGGTTGTCCTATTTGCCTAAGGTATGACCATGGTTTGTTAGCTTTTAGGTGGATCCACTAGCTAAAGACCTATGGGGGCACATAGTTTATGGGATAATGAGATTGCTACTAGAAACCCGTCCTTTCTGACGGAGGAGCTTCCATCTCAAGAGATTGCTTCTAGAAACCCGCCCTTTCTGACGGAGGAGCTTCCATCTAATAACAATATCCACTCGGTGCTAAGCATTTATCCCACGTAGTACTTATTAAGTCATAACTTGTTTCATTAAGATAGTTCATTAGATCATGCGTGAGAATAACCTTTCACCGTCCATGTCTACATATAACATTAGATTCAATTAGGTGAGAATTGCCTTTCAGCCTTAGAATCATCATATTATGAGAAAACCTTTCACATTATGTTCATTATGTGTTCATGAGAATAGCCTTTCAATTAACACGATAACATTATCTTAATCATGGACACTTCCTTCTCAAAGTGTTTTTAAGCATATACAAAACCTTCATAATTCATGCATTATATCATATATTCCCATTTCAAAGGTCAAATCTCATCTTAATCAACACATCTAGAATTACTACATTAGACATAGATAATAACATAATTCAAATAGTTCAATTACTACAAGCATAATCTCATAATATCCTTCTTTCATCAATTCACCCATATCACAAGGTCATCAATTGGGAATATGGGGATTTCAACATAAAAACAATAATAAATCATCAATTCAATCATAACATAAAGTAATTAAATCATTAGAATCATTTTTAGAAAGGAATCCATGACTTGGAGTAAAACCCTAGCTTTTGGGGAATTACTAGTTTTAAAATTGAGTTTGGAGGGACTCCATGGATGAAGACTATCCATGGATGAAGGAATACCATACCTTAGCTATTAATCCCAATGAATTTGAGTAGAAAAGCTTCCTCCTTCAACCCTAGCTTCCACTTTCTTCTTGTTCTTCCTTGAAGTTCTTAGAGAGAGAATTTTGGGGAAAAGTTGGTTTTCATTTGGGATTTTGGAATTATGAGGAAGATGACTTAATTTGGGATCTTCAATCATTATATAGTTAGTCTAATTTAGTGTAAAACGACGTCACTTGGTGTTAAATAAAAATGGAAAACCCCATATTTCCCCTAAGCTTAACTGCCAAAAAGAAGTTCTAGGCCTCACCCACGACCCACTACTGACGGACCGTGGTTGGACCTACGGCCTGTGCTGGTGAACCGTGGTTGAGGTTCTGGGACTTGGTTCCTAGGGCCTTGACCCACGTCCCCTCACCCACGAGGCGTGGGAGGACCTAAGGGGCGTGGGTTGCCCTCGTGGGTCACTGCCCAGGCAGCCTCCTTAGGGTCCTCCTCAAGGACCCATGATTGGTCCTTGGGGTTTGAACCTTGACGTTCTAACACGAAAACATTTATTTTAAGGTACGGGGAGGTACATTCAAGGCTCTAACCCTAATGTCAAGCTCTAGTTTAGCCTACTAGTTTCCGGGTGTTACAGAAACTTCTTGAGCCCTTCAGTGTTTCTACACCTGTTGGTGAGTCTATTCTAGCTGAGAGAGTCTACCGTGATTATACCATTTTCGTCAATCACAAGAGCACCATGGTTGACTTAGTCGAGTTAGACATGGTAGATTTTGATGTTATTCTAGGTATGGACTGGCTTCATGCCTGTTATGCGTCAGTTGATTGTATAACTCGAGTAGTTAAGTTCCAGTTTCATAATGAGCCAGTTATTGAGTGGAGGAGTAGTTCAGTAGTGCCTAAGGGTCATTTTATTTCGTACCTTAGGGAGAGAAAGTTAGTTTCCAAGGGTTGTGTCTATCACTTAGTCCTAGTTAATGACTCTAGTGTTGAGACACCTCCTATTCTGTCAGTTCCAGTTGTTAGTGAGTTTCTAGAGGTCTTTCCATACGATCTTCCCGGAGTCCCTCCTAAGAGAAAAATAGAATTTGGTATAGATATTTTTCCCGATACTCGTCCTATCTCTATTTCGCCATATAGAATGGCTCCAGGAGAGTTGAAAGAGTTAAAAGAGTAGTTGAAAAATCTCCTTGAGAAAGGTTTTATTCGACCAAGTGTCTCACCTTGGGGCGCTCTAGTCTTATTTGTGAGGAAGAAAGATGGTTCTCTTAGAATATGCATATATTACCGTCAGTTGAACAAGGTTACTATCAAGAATAAGTATCCTCTTCCGAGAATTGATGATATTTTCGATCAACTTTAGGGTGCCACTTGTTTTTCTAAGATAGACCTCAGATCAGGCTATCATCAGTTGAGAGTAAGAGAACGTGACATTCCTAAGACATCTTTTAGGACCCGTTATGGTCATTATGAGTTTTTGGTCATGTCGTTTGGTTTGACTAATGCCACTGCAGCATTCATGGACCTTATGAACAGAGTATTCAAGCCTTATTTAGATATGTTTGTTATCGTATTCATTGGTGACATTATAATCTATTCGAGGAATGAGGAAGATCATGCTAGTCATCTTAGAATAGTTCTCCAAACTCTCAAGGACAGAGAGTTGTATGCTAAATTCTCTAAGTGTGAATTTTGGCTTGAGTCTGTGGCATTCTTAGGCTATATTGTTTCCGATGACGGGATTCGAAAAGACACTCAAAAGATAGAGGCAGTACAAAACTGGTGTAGACCCACATCTCCAACCCACATTAAGAGTTTCTTGGGCTTGGGATTGGCTCGTTATTATAGAAGGTTCGTCAAGGGGTTTTCATCTATTTCATCCCCATTGAAAAAGTTGACTCAGAAAACAGTTAAGTTTCAATAGTCTGAAGCTTGTGAGAAAAGCTTTCAGGAATGGAAAAAGCGGTTTACTACTGCCCCGTATTGACCTTACCAGAGGGTATGTAAGGTTTTGTGGTATATTGTGATGCGTCCAGAGTCGGATTGGATTGTGTGTTAATGCAGAATGGCAAGGTTATAGCTTATGCCTCCAGACAGCTTAAGATTCACGAGAAGAATTACCCAACCCATGATCTAGTGTTGGCTGCCGTAGTGTTTGCTTTAAAAATATGGCGTCACTATCTTTATAGTGTACATGTGGATGTGTTCACCGATCACAAAAGTCTTCAGTATGTGTTTAGTCAGAAGGAGCTTAATCTCAGACAGAGAAGGTGGTTAGAGTTACTTAAGGATTATGACATGAGTATTCTCTATCACCCAGGTAAGGCTAATGTTGTTGCTGATGCCTTGAGCAAGTTGTTTATGGGTAGTACTTCCCATGCTGAGGAGGACAAGAAGGAGTTAGCAAAAGATGTGCATAGACTTGCACGATTAGGAGTTTAACTAATGGATTCCAACGACGGAGGAGTAGTGGCGATGAATGGGACTAAATCATCATTAGTGTCTGAAGTGAAAGAGAAACAAGACCAAGATCCTGTTTTGCTTGAATTGAAGGCAAATGTTCATAAGAAAAAAGTGATGGCTTTTGAACAAGGAGGAGATGGTGTATTGAGATATCAAGGTAGGTTGTGTGTACCCAAGGTGGATGAACTCCAAGAAAGGATCATGGAGGAAGCTCATAGCTCTAGATATTCTATCCATCCGGGTTCCACAAAGATGTATCGTGACTTGAGAGAAGTCTATTGGTGGAGTAGTATGAAGAAGGGCATTGCAGAGTTCGTTTCTAAGTGTCCGAATTGCCAACAAGTTAAGGTAGAGCACCAAAGGCCCGGTGGTGTGGCTCAGAATATAGAGATTCCGGAATGGAAGTGGGAGATGATCAATATGGACTTTAATACTGGTTTGCCGTGGTCTTGCAGGCAGTATGATTCCATTTGGGTGATAGTAGACCAAATAACTAAATCATCCCATTTCTTATCGGTAAAGACTACCCATTCAGCAGAGGATTATGCCAAGTTATATCTCCAAGAGGTAGTTAGACTTCATGGAGTTCTAGTGTCGATTATTTCGGATAGAGGTGCACAATTTACTGCACAATTCTGGAAGTCTTTCCAGAAAGATTTGGGTTCGAAAGTGAATTTGAGTACTGCTTTTCATCCTCAGACAGATGGTCAAGCAGAGCGCACAATTCAGACTTTAGAGGATATGTCGAGGGCGTGTGTGATCGATTTCAAAGGTAATTGGGATGATCACTTACCTCTCATAGAGTTTGCTTACAACAATAGTTACTACTCTAGCATCCAAATATCTCCTTATGAGGCACTTTATGGGAGAAGATGAAGATCTCCTATTGGATGGTTTGAGGTTGGTGAAGCTAGGTTTATAGGACAAGATTAGTTCATCAAGCTATGGAGAAAGTGAAGGTTATTCAAGAGAGATTGAAAACAGCGTAGAGTCGTCAGAAATTCTATACAAATGTTAGGAGAAGAGACTTAGAGTTTGAAGTAGATGATTGGGTTTTTTTGAAGGTTTCACCCATGAAGGGTGTTATAAGATTTGGCAAGAAGGGGAAGCTTAGTCCTCGGTATATTGGTCCTTACAGGATATCTAAGAGGATCAGTAACGTGGCTTATGAGTTGGAGCTACCGCAAGAGTTAGAAGCGGTCCATCCTGTATTCCACATTTCAATGTTGAAGAAGTGTATGGGTGATCCTTCACTTATCATACCTACCGAAGATATTGGTATTAAGGATAGCTTATCTTATGAGGAGATTCCTGTTCAGATTCTAGATCGCCAGGTTCGCAAGTTGAGGACCAAGGAAGTAACATCAGTCAAGGTTTTGTGGAGAAATCAATTTGTTGAGGAAGCTACTTGGGAAGCTGAGGAAGGAAGTAACATCAGTCAAGGTTTTGTGGAGAAATCAATTTGTTGAGGAAGCTACTTGGGAAGCTGAGGAGGACATGAAGAAGAGATACCCACATCTCTGAGTCCGGAGAAATTCTAAATTAAGGTACTAATCCTTTTCTTGGCATTTATTTTAAGTTGACATGTTGTGTTATATATTGCTTGTTGGGTGTTTGAGCTGAATGTTAGATGCTACACCCTTAGGCTACTTAAAGTGATCTCATTCAAGGGAGAATGTTCCCAAGGGGTAGATATTGTAACATCCCACCTTAGAAAGAACTAGAATTAGAAAGAACTATTTTTGGAAAGAGTAAATTTGGAAATTTTGGCAAGTTATGCTAAGTATAAGTTTTGGGTCAACTTCAAACGGCCATAACTTTCAGTACATGATGAGTTAGGTGGCCTATAATATATCAAATGAAAGGTCTTGGAATCCTCTTTCCAACGCCACCGAGTTTGCTAAATTTTGAGCTCGTATGAGGGAGATATGCCTGTTTGAAGTTGGGCTGTCTGGTTAAGAAAAGTTACCCAGATTTAAGAGGGGTATTTTGGTCTTTTCCTTACCCAATCAAGTTATTTGGTTTTTAGTAATTTATTAGGGGTCTAAACTGATTTGGTTCATCTTACACAATCAAAATTAACGCCTAGGGTTTTGAGAATAGTTCAAGAAGAGGAGAAAAGGAGAAAAGTCAAGGTGTTCTTGGAGATTTCTTGCGGAATTGAAGGTCGTTTCGCCAAGGGTTGATCCCTAAAGAGGTATGTGAGTTCACATAGCATTGTGTTCATTCACCCACGCGCCAATCATGTTAATTTCAGTGTAATTTCATCCTAGAAAGTTTAAGATTTGATGTTCTTGATTAGTGATCTTGAATTAGGATGGAATTGATGAGTTTCTTGAGATAATCGTATCGATTTTAAGAGTTGTTTTTAGTAGATTCTTGGGTACATGTATTGGGTAACGGAATCTAAAGAGAAATTGAGAAAAAGAATCGAATCTAGTCGAATTAAGGTCAGAAAATGAGAAGAAAAATTTGTCGGCTTGATCTGGGGGAGGGGTGGCGCGGCACGCCACTGATGCGCCAGCAGTGCACCAAAATTGAGTCTCTGAACTTTAGGGGCGGGCACCCCGCGCCAGTAGTGCGCCAGGGTCACCTGCCCCCACCCGTTTTCCATCGTTTAGCCCTTCTGAGTCCTTCTAAAGTGTACTAACACTTCCTATTGATTCTAACTACTCCAAACGACTTCTAAACATCTAGAAATCATCCATAAACATGAATCATAATCTTGAATCCATAAATTCAAATTCAAGGTAGAGCTAAGAGTCAAGTCTTGAGAGTTCTTCGAGTCTTTTCAAAAAGTCTTTTACAATTGTTTTAAGACTTGAGCGTTGAGTTTGAGAAAGAGTAGAGCTAAGTTCATTTCTTTAAAAATAATATATGGGAACTAAGTATTCCCAAGAGTAAATGTTTCACATTTAAACAAGAGAGGAAACACCGATTTCCAAATGAGTTTTCATGAGCAGTTTTGAGTTCCATCTCTTTTAAGAGATAGATTTTTGAGTAATAATCTCAAACCACAGAGAAAGAGTTATGTTTTTAAACATATGAGCTAGTTATATTTTGGGAGTAGTATTGAGCACCGATATGGGGACGAGTAGCCATAAACCATGTAGCCAACGTGGGTAGAAAGGGTTATACTTTTTAGATGATTCCTTAATGCTTTTAAGCATAGCTTAGTGGATCCACTTAGTTGAGGAGTTCTATATCCCGGCAAGGTATAGGACAATTCTAGCAGCGTGGGCGAGACACTGTATCATCACATAGCTCATAGTGATGGTTGTCGGTTAGAGAATCTCCCAAACATAGTTTATTTTATATTTTTTATATACAACTGAGATATTATTGTAATTTCCAATACTTTGAGATGTTATCTACTGTTTTAAATGCTTTATATAAACTACATCTTTATTGTGTTTTATTTCTACATTGAGTTGAGTATCCATGAGTTGAGTAGGGATGAGGTAAGTGTTTCTTTCGGATTCGAGTTCGAGCTTATGTCTTGTTTAGATTTCTCCTCACATGCTCGTAAATTCCATGTACTGACGCCATTTGGCCTGCATCTTTTATGATGCAGATACAGGTAACCAGGATCAGCATCCAGCGCCTCATTGATCCAGTTAAGCTTCAGAGTTGTTGGTGAGCCTCCTTGCTTTCGGAGGATCCCTATCTTTGTTTTATCATTTCAGTTTTGTTATTAGGATGATCGGGGGTCTTGTCCCGACATCCCTCATGGTATTAGAGGCTTCATAGATAGTTAGACATTATTAGTTCATTAGTCTTATTCATTTCAGTTGTTTTGTTATAAGACTTGAGTTGCCTCATTGGCCAGTTGAAGGTTTTCTTTACAACATTCTAAGTTTATTTCATGAGTTTATCTTTGTTGAGTAAAGTCTTCCGCTGAGTAGTAAGCCAGGTCAAGGATTTGCTTGGGGCCAGCAATGGTTCTCGAGTGTCAGTCCCGTCCAGGGTATAGGCTCGGGGCGTGACACAACCCCAACCATCCCAAGTCTCGCGGGCTAAGAAATTTGATGGGCTAGGGCGGGTCGGCCCTTCATTTGGAAGGGCCTGAAAATGTTCAACCCAACCCAATCCTAGAAGGGCCGCGGGTTGGGGTGGGCTATCCATTTTTTTCTTTTCAAATTTAAAATTCTATAACATCAAGAAAATGAGAAGATTTTCAATTCAAATATGACAAACAATAGTGTTGTTTCAATAACACTAGCAAAAAATCTAGTGCGATTAACATGTATCCAGGATACTAGATACGCGAAATACATGTATCTGGTGTGATGCATCCCAGATACGCGAGCAAGATAAGAGAGTGGCGAGCGAGATGGGAGAGAGGCGAGGGCGCAAAAATCATCTATGTATCCTAGATACATGTGAATCCACTTGGATAGAGTGTATCTACAATAAATTACACATAATTTTGAGTCTATGTATCCCGAGATGCATGTATCATGATGCACCATAATCTAATAAGATTCGTATTATTACAACATAGCGTGCATCTAAGTAATTAACTCATACACTAATGAGATTTCTGTAAGTGACCCTTAAATAAATAGTTTGGCCCATGGGCCGACCCAATCCCGACCCCGATAAAGCCTCAAGGGCCAAGGACTTATATGAGACGGGCTTATAAGCCCTAGTTTTAAATGGGCTTGAAAAATCCTATCCCAGCCCTACCCCCAATAACGGGTTGGGTTGGGCTGGCCCCATAGGCTAAGCCCATTTTGACGGCTCTAATAATATATGCAGTTCTATATAATTAATTATGTAAATAATTACACCTTTGATAAATATTCGAAAAAATATCTTAAAAAGATTTTGTTTTTAATTAAATATTTTGTTAATTAGTTTAGTTTGAATTAGTGGTTTATATTTGTAATAGTTTACAATTAAATTAAGTATTTTATTTTGATAAGATTAAGAAACATGTTAATTAATTTGTATTATTTATTTTCTAGCCGAATTCACCAACAAAACCAATTGGGCTACATTCTTAATTCATTGGCTAAATTCGTAATACAATTGACCACTCAATACGGCTAAATTGCAACTCACTAGCCAAATTCGTAAACCCATTTTGACTCCACCCAACCTATACACATCTACAACAACAATACAACAGACCCAACGGTCATTACATACAAATCCGAAATCTTTGAATTTTGATTTCAAATTCTCTCCAAATCCCCTGGTTTTGGGGATTGGGAACACACAATTTCACCCTCTAATACATAAGTTTTAGAAATGAAAAAATCCCTAAAACAGCTTAGCTAATTTTAGGAGTAAAAAGTTTAGAAGTTTGGTTGTTGAATTCGAAGGCTTCTCCGGTGAAGTTCTGCTCATGGTGGTGGAAAGCTCCTGCAAAGTTCGCTGCTCAGCAAGAGGTAACTCCTTTAAGTTGTAACATTTTTTTTTCATCTTTTCGTTTCTGAGATGGTGATTCTGGCGTTTTGAAGTTTTCAATTTGTGATTATGTTTCTGCTGTTTACTTTCTGCTTTTCTCAACATTTGAATATAACTAAATGTCCATATTGTTGTGCTGTTGATATAGTTTGAGTGTTGATTTGGTCGAAAATCGAAATCTTCCCTGTTTGGTCTCTAAGTTAGTCATTATTTTGAGGTTATTAAGCTTATCATTTGCTCTCATATAACCTCTTCTCCCTTAAAGTTTTGCGAGTTATGGTAGTTCATAATCATGTGTCTAGGTTGTATATTTTGTTCAGTTTTAGGCGATTCAAGCAGTGAATGGTTCGGTTTTCTTTGTTAATATACCTGTTTTCTTAACTGCTGGTTATTTTCTTTGGTGTTTAAAACGGTTGATTGGTTCGCCTGATTAAACACAGTTGAATTCTTAATGTTCTTGTTAAAAACAACTTTAATATCTGTTTTCTCCAAGTTTTCTGTTCCTTCTGAGTTAGGCTTCTCATGTTAATCTCTAGATGGAAAATGTATGCTTGAATGTCGTGATTCTCTTTGTCTTCCATAATCTTGTTTAATATACCTATTTTCTTAACTAAACCTGTTCAAATCTTGGTCTATAGATAAGTTGGGTTATTGTTTTTGTTATGAATACAAAGGAATTTGGTTTGCCTAAATCTAGTTTCATTGAATGGTTTGGTGTGTGTTTCTTATATGTATAATTGATAACTTCATTATATCACTGCTATATATGATCATTCACTGCGTTTTATGTCTTATGCACGCTATTCCAGATTCATGAAGGTGTTTTGTTCATTTTGTATGTCTAAATTTATTCAGGAAGAGTTCTAACTTACATTTTGGTTTAAATATTCTTGACATGTTGTTCTAACTTCTTTTTGTTTTTCTGTTTTGTATACTTTATCTGTACAAAACAAGTTAATCCATTTGTTTGAGATAAATCCTATTGTCATTGTCAAAACTTTCCTTGGATGTTTGACATTATTTTTGCAAAATTTGTAATTAGTTGCCTACTTCTTACCAAGTTGAAATGCTTAGTCCTAGTTTCCAATATGTTTGGTTGTGACTTGCGATCAATAGATTTTAACTGATATTGGGACTATAAAGGTGTATGAATTATAGACATGATAACAGTTCTATCTTAACTAATGGGTATACATGAGGAGTGATACAAATCAGTATGGATTAGTTTTGGTTCCTTAGAGGTCGTTTGGTGTGATAGATAAGGAAAATAATCCTGGATAAATTTTTAGTACCCCTCAATTCTTTGTTTGGTTACAAAGTGTGGCATAACTTATGTCAGGGTTAATAATTATGACTGGGGTAAGTTATCCCTACCTGTGGTGAAATGCTAATTCTGGAATAACTTATCCCGAGATAAAAATGTAAAATAACAAAAGTACCCCCTTAAACCCTCTTTTATAAACGAACAACTTATTCTTAGAGGGTATTTTTGTAAACAAACAACTTATTCTTAGAAATTATGTCATCCATATTATTTCAACATAATTAATTCCTTCCTAACTTATCTCATCATAACTAATAATAACATAACTTTTCTTTAAACCAAACGACTTCTTAGAGTATTGTTGAGAATTTGTTCATCTTTGAAAAGTTTATCTTTAAGATCAATGACAAGCCTCTTCATAAAAGTGTCATGCTCAATAACGTTTTTTTAATCTCTATCAGTCGTTGTGTGTTCATTAGGAAATAAGCATGTAATATTTTTCTCTTGAAGCATGATGTTTATTTGAACTCATTTTTTTTTTCTTAATCTGCATCTTTTCTATATGTAATCATGTTTGTCTTTGGTCTCCTTAGGCCGTGAGAGAGTTGATATCTCAAAAGATCACTCAACTTTGATAATTTATCTAGTAAAGTCATTGAACTTTTTTATGTATAAATTAAATCATTCAACTTAGGCAGGCCTTTGTATCAATTAAATCACTCAACTTTAATAATTTATCTAGTAAAGCTATTGAACTTTATTTTATATCAATAAAATCATTCAACTTCGGCCTATATATCAATAAAATAACTTAACTAAATTTATTATTAAAAAAAATTGCCATAGCAAAATAAATATGTAAATATTAACCCCACAAATAAATAAAATTAGAAAAAATCATCAAAAGAATTTATGAATAAATTTAATAATCCTATTATAATGTACTTAAAAATTTAAAATATATCACGATGGACGTTATCCTACCAATAAATATTATCATTATCATTATCATTATCATTATCATAGACTTAATGGCTGCAACAATTTTTTTTATAGTACGTCAATTCTTTTTATAATTCAATGACTGCAGTAATTTAATACTTGCAGTTATTAAGCCATTGTCAATATCAATTTTTTATCATATAAAAAAATGATATATCGCACAATTATTTGTCATGACAATTTTTTACGGGTCTTTTCTCTTCTTTATTTTTTTTTTTTAGGAAAACGCTCATCATAATACATTTTAATTATATAGTAATATCATAATATAAATTTTCACTAATTAAGTTTATCCATTAAAAAATCTTGATGATTTTTTGAATTTTTATTTATTTATTTATTTGTGGAGTGCATATTTACATGGCATAAAAAATAATTTATTTTCTATATTAATTTTTTTAATATCAATTGAGTTGAGTGATTTTATTGATACAAATGCCTAAGTTGAGTGATTTTTTTTATATAAAACGAAGTTTAATAACTTTACTACATAAATTCTTAAAGTTGAGTGACCTTTTGGATATTGACTCGGCAGTGAGATCATGATAAGTGACTTAATGGATAATGCATTGTTCTATTTTTATCATCTGTACAAGTAGAGGTGTGCATTCGGTTTTTCAGTTTGGTTTTGTACTGTTCGGTTTGAATTTTTCGGTTTTTGGTTTTGATATAGTGTAACCCAATCCGAATCAAAATAAATTTTGATTGGTTTGGTCTTTCTCTATTCGGTTTGACTTTTTTTGGTTTGGTTATTCGATTATGTCAATAATTAATAACATAATCAAAGTTATATTTGCAATTTAAAAAAAGATATCTATATATATATACAAGGAGAAATAATAATATTGAGTCTCTTAAATAAACTTTCTAATATAAATCATAAGTAAAATTTAAAATACAATACTTATAAATATATCAATTATAGATGTCCAAACATAAAATATAAACTAAATCATACAAAAGGCAATAACTAAAGGGCAAACTACATAAATCTCACTAGTTTAGGTTTTAATTACTAAGATTTCCGATAGTTTTAAATATTACTTCCTCTACCATATTTCATGCTTACGATACATGAGTTTGAATCCCTGATACATGTATCTGCCAAATTTTAAAATCGAGATACATATTTTATTTGTTTAAATTAATTAGTTGTAACTGATTTTCTTAACATAAGGCGGAAATCAAGGAGTGTATCTATGTTTAATTAATTTCATTTTATTATTCCTTGAAATAATAAATTCGTTAATATTATTAATAAAAGACAAAAATATGTATATCTTGGTCATGTAATTTGATTAATTTCATTTTATTACTCTTAAAATAATAAATTCATTAGTACATTCGTATGTGTCATAGAAGTATCTAGTACTAATTTTGTGTATTTGTTATATGTGTCTAGTATTAATTTCATGTATCTATTTATATGATCTAATTTTAATTTCATGTATATTTTATATGTATTTAGTATTAATTTGATGTATCAAGTATCAATTTTATGCATTATATTCAAAAACATGTATCTCAGATACATAGTAAACGCATACATATAATTATGTGTATCTAAATATGAACTGTAATTGAAACGCACAAATTTAGGAACAAATCACGAATGTAGAGTATTTTTCTTATCATTAATCCAAAAAAGTTAAAAAAATTCAAAATTCTTCCTTTTCTTTAAGGGTCTGAATTTTTTTCTAATAGATACATATAATCTTAACTAGATACATGAACACCTCATGTGTATCCAACATTGTTGCACTTGATGTGCATCTAATGGTGTATTTCTGTTAATTAAAGCTTGACATAATTCTTTCATCTTGATTAGGTCGTTCCTATACTTAGATCTATTCTCGGTTGAATGTTGGTGGAAGAAGAGTGAGTCCCTACAATGAGAAATTCATGAGTGAAAATGAACAAATTAAAGTAGTACCTTTAACAGGAATCATCCGATTTTTGGAATGTTCAACCATTAAAGTGTTTGAGAAACAACAAAATCAAAAAATATAAAACCTAATTTGTAAAACTTTTAAAATTGAACTTCAGAACATTATGAACTCTAATATTGATTTGAACATGCAAACATGTATTGAGAGGATGAAGGAAAAAGAGGGAGAAGATGAAGGAAGAAAGAGGGCTAGTGCCTGGTGGACGTACGGATATGGAGGAAACGGCATATGTGAAAAGAAGAGAATTTGACATGTTAACGGACTTTTATATAAGGAGTTTAAATTTAAGATAATTATTCAATACCATATTTAAGAGATTTGTGTATCTGATTAAATCGTTTAAAATATATGGTATAAATATTAAAAGTGGTAGTATGTGTAATTGTATTAAACTAGAGGTAAATATAATATATATGGTAGTGATGTATGTGTAGTTATGTAGTTTATCCATAACTAAAAGGAACAAAAGTAGGTAACTCCAACTTAATTCTAAACCCCTCTCTCTCTCTCTCTCTCT